>VXBL01018527.1:469758-498022 GCA_013400195.1 Aramus guarauna
TTTTTTTTTTTTTTTTTTTAGGGATCCAATATGCCTTTCCCCCTGGATTTCAGGCAACATTATAAGGCAAATGAACAAAATGAACTTTTTAAAAATTCAAACAACAAATGTACATGGATGATTTCTACTGTAACAGAGGAAAACAATTTGCTGTGCGTGAGTTACCAAGCTAGTGAAGAAGGTTATTTGCTAGTATTTGGATATATTATGACTTTAAAAATTTTTGTTTCTTTTCTTTTCAAATGGATGTAATAAAAATTATCCTTGAATTTTGCCTGGGGCTTTCATATTCCTGGCACAGAGCTTGTCCAGCGAGAGATGTAATAAAAAGGAAAGCCTATTAGTATTTTACTTTCAACTGAAGATCAATTGCTAATTACTAAAGATTACACTATCATCTGCCTTAATTGCCATATTGATTTTTTTGAAAGGTACTTAATAAGAAATATAAATGTATAGGCTATCTAAATAAGTGTTTGCACTCCCAAACCAGCAATTCCCAGATGCTAGTGTCTAATAATTGCAAGCATTAATCTAGATTGCTTGTGAAATCGCCACAGTAATAAGATTAATTTTAACTGTCTCAGAAAAGATGGAAGCAATACAACAATACACACAAAATGACTCTTATTGCTAATATTTCAAAGCATTTTTATTTTTAGTTCTGCAAACGTATTAGCTGTCACAGACTATTTTTAAAGGTGCACACTGGATTAGAAATATCTAATACTTGCTAGAAGTAGGACAACACCTATGTTCTTCCACAGAGTTTAAATTTCTTATTATCTGTGGAGTAGGGTAGCTCAGCGTATCCATCTCAATCTACTTTCAACTATGGAATTCAGATGAAAACATTTTTAAGTCCTTAATCTATTTGGATTATAGAGGAATATTTATGGATTCGAAACAGCATTTCTCTTCTAACATGTCAATAGGGAAGTCCTTATGTTGGAAAGTGTTCCTTTCAAATTCCATTTAGAAGGGGAGGTAATCCTTAAGGCCCTAATTTAAATTAGGGTATCACTAAACTAAATATCTAGCCACAAATGGCACTGTCCCAGAGAACTGTCATTTTATGGTCCCTGTTATTTGTATCCTTAAAATAATAATAATAATAATAATAATAATAATAATAATAATAATAATAATAATAATAATAATAATCTGTCTCTACAGAGTTTCAGTGTTTCCACTCAATAAAATAATGAACAACAATAAGAAGTGTATGATACAACCACACTATTTCAGTATTCCTTAATTCAGGTGACTCAGCTGAACATTAAATTGTCATTGGTTCTATTGCTATTGCAAGACTAATGAAGAGGTAAACTTGAAAGTATATTTCAAGTTATACTTAAATTTTTCTTTTGTCTTATTCTAAAATAGTTATTTTTCAGTTAAAAAAACTCTTCAGTACTATAACAAGAAAAAAACCCAAACTACTAGTAACCATCATGTTGGAATAATTTAAATTTATTTAGTGAAGGATTTGGTTTAATGTGGTTTCAACACATTTTTTTGGCTTTGAGACAGAAAGTTTCATTTTCTTTGCCTTTTTTATATTAATGTGTGAGAAATGAGTGAGAAAAAATTTGCAAGACTGAATATATCTGTATTTGTGGAATTTATTTTTTTTTTCAAATATGGATTTAAAGAACTGCTTAAGCACTTTGAACGTAGGGTATATACAAAAGCACAGATAAGTATAAAAAATTAAGTAAGACTCCATTTTTTTTCCCAGTAACCCCTTACTGAAAGAAAGATTGCCTGAGCATATACTGTGGAAGTATTAATAACATAAGCAACATGCAAAAAATAAAGAGAATGTTTGGATATCGCTTGGTAACTAACATCAGTCAGAATGTATTCTCTTGCCAACAATGTGTCAAGGAGTTTGGATGCTCATTAAATCATATAAATACCAGAGTAGGTTGGAAAAGAATTATTTTTTTTTCATGGTAGAATCAAACAAAAAGAAGTATTTTTTTGGTGCAAAGATTTCAAAGAGCTCTGCAAGTACTTGGATTTTTATGTGTCATTATAGTATTCCACTGGGAGCTATAGTTTGTGTATCTTCTTGTTCAATTCTCTCCTATAGGCCAGGTTTTCCATGAGTATATTTTTCTGTGCTATACCATAGCACCTCTCTCCATTAAAGGAGGCAATAATTTCAAAAGCCACAGTGTGTCATGAAAAATAATGATTCAGTGCAGAGAAAAGGTGGCAATAAGGTCTGTGTGGTTCCCATAAAATAAGTAAATGAGCACTAGAGAATATCTGCAGGTTTAAGATTTCAGGATAATGTCAACATTTTCCATGGAAAGGAGACAGTGATCCACACCAGCAAAAACAATTGTTAGAAAGCCAGCTTCTGTGTGGAGGAACAAAACACCAAGCCAAACCGAAGAAAACCAAAGAGGACTCCTAAAAAACTTCAACCACTCCTAGAAAACAAAAGGGACACTTGACTATTCACTATTTTCTGGGAATAAAAGCAGTTCATTGTCTCAGTCCCATGCTAAGCAGTTCGATTTAACATGGCATAAAAACACCAAGCCAAAAGCAGGACAGTTACAGGAAACGTACTCTAAGCTGTGATTGCTGCACTAGGAAAGAAGGTGCTGTATTCCTACAGCGGGCCCAGAACAACCTTGGGGGTGATGGCAGGGGAAGCTGCCCATCCCAGAGAAAAACACCTATTTAAAACCCAAACAATTCTCATTTTATGTCTTGATCAAAAGCTATAACCTAGTGACAAAACACCAAATCTGTAAGGATTTGGTATTTCTGGTTTCTATTCATTTGGGTAGACAGGTATAGGGAGTTACAGGAAGAAAGTCAATCAAAATGAAGAAGGGACTTCTGTTTTATTGTCTGTATGTGATTTCATTCTCACCTTTGTTTAGGCAAAATTCCTGTGGTGTAAGATTTATGAAACAGTTAAAAACTTTTGCATGCATGTGAGTTATAATACAATCGAAAGTTAAAGACTCTATTAGGGGCTTCTAACACTTCAAATTTAAATTAAGAAACTCCTTTCTACTATAGCAACATATTCAGTAGATGACCTACCACAAAGACTCAAAACATTAAATGGAATTCTTCTTACTTATACTTGGATGAAGCTGTCAATTTGTGCCATAGCTAATAAAAGCAAAATTCATAACCTAATTGCTCAGCTGTCAGACTTACTGTGTCAGTGAATAGTGTAGTTTCCGCTGTAAAAACATGTATTTGAGAAAATATCTATTTAAAAACCAAACAGTTCTCATTTTGTGTCTCGATCAAAAGCTATAACCTAGTGACAAAACACCAAATCTGTAAGGATTTGGCATTTCTGGTTTCTAGTAATTCTAAATTATCTCTGCCTCCTGTGGGAGTGCAAAGTGTGTTGTGAGAAGCAAAGCTCTCCCACCTCCAGCAGAAGTGGAAATAACTCAGCTTCCCAAGAGAGATGACCAGCTTCTTTTAAGTGTCACATTTTATCTTGGAGTCTTACCTGAGACACATCTTGAACCTTCTATCACTGAAGCTGGTACCATTTTTTAAATAGCCTTTAAAGAAAATGATATTCTTCTACTGAATTGCCAATTCTCATGCTTTTTGTATAGCGGGTGGTTCGTAGCTCTGTCTCAGCTCCCTTTTCCTTTTTGTTTAATGACTAGTATTGTTTTTACTTCTTAGAAAATTGATCTCAGTCCAATCAAGCATGAGAGCAGAACAGCTTCTTTATGCAATCCAAAATCAAACTATTAAGGCTACTTTAAGGGAAAGGGTAAATGACATTTTGCCTAGCCTTCATACTCCATGATCAAATAGTGATAGAAAGAACTTCACTTTCAGGCTCAAAAGAAGAAACCTAGCTCCCTTTTCATGGAGCATGGGTCAAGGTTTGGTGAATACACTCATCAGCACTTTGGACTGTCATTGATCAGCTGGCTAGGGAGCACTCTGGGGGTGTCATAGAAGGATGTTGAACCTGCAGAAAATGGTAGGTGATGTAAGGTATAGCAATAATATTTGCAAGGAAAATGATGAGGATGTCACTAACGTATTCAATATATTTGAAAAAGGTCCATGGTATGCTGAACTAAATTCTGCCTATCAGAAAGTGAGCTTCTTTCTGTTGTATTTCTTTATTTGCCTTTAAATGCCTGAGGCAAACAAACCCTTTTCTAAAACCTGTTTGAACAGCCTATGTAAAACAATGACAACCAAAACAAATAATTGAAATTTAAACAACAGAGGAGTATATACTCATGTTTCTTTCCCTGTCTTTATGCAAAGTTTGTTTTCGTGTCAACAACTTATCTACACAGACAAAATAGTGAACTGTAGATATCTGGCATAGCTGGACAGGACAGTACAAAATTTGAACTAAGACTGTTTATAACTTATTCTGCCCTATGTGCATTTTTCAGAACAGGAAATAACTGAACACTTGGTAAGCGAAGACAAATTTTGCTTTTGTTTTTGTTTTTCTTTGATTTTTTTTTTCCCATGACTCTTATTTTGCTTTTGTTCTATGTTAAAAGTAAATTCTGGGGAGTGTCCAACACCACATATCAAGCATTAGATAACTGCTGTTGTAGAAAAAAAGAGCTGACTCCTCTTGTATGAAAGACTGATAATGTGACTTTAAGCAGGACCTAAAGTAACTTTAAAAACTCACTGCACTTTCTAAAGGGAATAAAACACTTATTATGGGCAGCAGCTTCTCAGAAAGGTTTCCTGGTAACAACAGAATCCTTGAATGATATCTGTGTAATTCTTGAGTGATATCTGGTAGAAGGTTAGAAAGATGTTGGAGGTTGGAGTCCCGTGTTCTCTTCCTGCCAGAGGTGCTGAGACGCTGCAGTAGCTCTGTGCATGAGAGTATATAGGAAAGTAGACTGAATGGATAAAGTTAGAAACTACAATTGGGAAGAACCAATGGCTGACTTAAAAAGAGGTTTAGATTCTTTCACTCTCTTTTGTTTCTTAGCAATGTAAAAGTGTTGCATGTTTTCTACCAAATTAGTAGATAGCTTTATCCTTTATAGTGTGCTTGTATTGCTATTAATAACAATAGCTGCAATTATGGCAATACTAATTACTTTATTATCACATTAATAGTTACGGCAGTCAGAGAAAGCTTATTTTACAAGGAACAACTCATCCTCTGCCTTGGAACCTGTATGACTTGCTTAGCCTGGACGTCTGACATTAAAATAAGTAAGGTTGGTTGAAAGGAATCCTTTGTTTACTGTCCACAGTTATGAACTACAGTCCTGTTGTGGCAAGCCTCTCTCTACACAACTTGAATGTAAGTAGAAACAAAGACACTGTTTCTAATGCAGCCTGCTCCCCCCTGCAACTATTGCTGACTGATTGTTGGTGCATGCCTAAATATTACTGACTGTTTCAACTTGTGCCACACAATGTCAAAAGAGTCATGGGGTTTGAACTTTTGTTTTCATCCATTTTTCTCATGTAATAATCAAATATTCTAAATCTTAAAGATGCAGTTGGTTTTTCTTTCAAAAGCACTTCAGGAGTTGGAGCCAGAACACACAAATGGCCAGACTGTACCATGAGAAGCCGAGAGCAAAGGGTAGTATTTCTGACCAAAGGCATCCTATGCTTGTGTGAGTGAAGCAGAGGAGCCTTGTTGACAAAGTCTTAGGTTTTCTGTTTGGGTGACAGCACTGATAACATGAATAAGTTCTAGGCTCATGTGCCAGGCAAGGAGCAGGGACTGTCACTGCTTTAGCTTTTCATTCAAAAGCCTTTACTCAACATTCTCAGCCTTGTGCGGTACCTCTGTTGGGTGTTTTGTTGTGTGACACTATACCTGGCAGTTTGTGAGTAAAGGGTGCTTGTAGAGCTTCGTAATGGGTCTAGCCTTGGAATTATCTTCTATCCTAGGGGCAGAGGAGTGCTCAGTGACTTCAGTGACAGATCTGAGAAACTGAGAGCAATACAGAGGGTCAGAAAATCCTGAAACCAACATCCAACATCAAATGGTATCAGCAAATTAGCTAGAAATTATCTCATATGTTATGAACAAAAATGACCTTTTAAAAATCTAAAGTAGCAGAAAAAGTGAAAATTGTAGTCAATAGCAACTCAGAACACTTTGTAATTAATCATCTTCTCCAGTGGTCTGTACTGTGATAAAACCATAGGTCATATTAAAACACTATTAAAATGGTTTAGAAGCTGAACTGGCAGCAGCTGATAATTTTTATTTTAAAAAACTAGATCCCAGAATTACTGTTGTGAAAAATTTTCTAAAATCAATTCACTCATAAGCTATGTAATAACAATGTTAAAAAAAAAAAAAAATCCCGAAAAACCAGTACCTATATATTCTATCCTAGATTTTGTTCCTGATTCCAAGACAGTAATTCAGTGTAACTAACAACATCTCTTCTGGCCTTCTACTCATTTTATCTGATTTTATAGAAATGCCTTTGAATTCATTTATGGCTATTATTGAGAGTGAATTAATCACCTTGATAACATTAAATTTATTTGGACATTCAGTAGAAAAGGTATTTAAAGTTAATATCCCTTGAATAATTTGCTAAGGCAAGTCTTATATGATATAGCATATCAGATGTCATAGCTAGTAAGTATCTTTGCTTTTTCTTTATGATGTGTGCAAACTAGAACTATGTCAAATAACTTGCAAGAGAGTAAAGTTAATTTCTCCATGAGACTTCCTAAGGACACCCGGGTAGTAAAGTTGTCATATCCCTTATTTACTGATAAGTTTAGCAATGCCTCTAGCAAGAATTAAATGTACTTTGCAAAATCTTTGTGTCCCACATCTTATTCCAATAAAAGAACAGCCCAAATTCCACTGAAATTCATAGCTTATTGAATTGGCTATCCTACTTTGTAAAGCTCCCTTGAGCTCTCCTGCTTTTGGTTTCCACATTTTCCATATAAAGGATGATGTGATGTGGTATCAAACACATTATCACCATTATATGTGTCTAATCTTCACAACATTTACTAGGCAGATACAGACTTGATCCAAGGAAGGGCACTAACTTATCAACACTGGTCATAGCCATTCTACATTTCCAGGCTCCAAAATCAGAAGCAGTACAGTAGAAACAAGACTGTATACAGTTGGCCTAACAAAGTCTTTTTCATTTTCTGGGGTGCAGTCTCATCATAGCACAGCTCTGGGACCTTAGGAGCTAGCTTGCCAATTTCTACATTATATTCCATTTGAAAATAGAAAGCTCTGTTGGGAATGAACTAGCATCTACTAGCACTGAAAAATCAGAACAGTTTCCCTGGGGAAACAAAGGGGAAGAAGACATCAGCCAATACAGTGGCTGAAAAATCTAAGAAGGTTTGAATTTCTTTCACTGTATATGATGTATTTTTTGTTCAACGGCTGAAAAAAGAATACATTTTGCATACTAAAGTCATTTGGGATTAATAAAGCAGAAAGCAAAACCACAGTATATTGCATTTCTATCAAAAGTTCCCAAAAAAGAAGGTTGCAGTGTACAAAAAAAAATGAAAGACATTTTCAATAAGAATATATTATATCTGGTCAGTGTGTTCAATTCACCAAATCATGTTTGTATTCCTTTATAAAATCAAGGTGTCTCTTGCTGTCAGGCCAACCCTACTTCTACTTCCTATGCAGACTGTTCTTTACATGAGTTAGACCAAGTATGCTCTGCTGCCCTGTAATGACAAACAAGGATGTTATTACACTGGATAGTTAAGAAGCTGCTGTCATTTATTTCCCTTTCATTTGTTTACTGCAGTTTCTCAGCTCATTTCCAATATGTGTCTACATCCACAGGGAAATATTTCTGGCTTATATTTGGCTTTGACATTCTAGCTCCAGCAGAAAAACAAGGAAGAACAAGGCTAATAATAATGTATATTTTAAATAAAAAAGTCTAAGCACCATTTTAGAGTTAGGTGACAACCTCAGACATCATCTCCTAGAGATCTTCACTGACCCGATAAATGAGGGAATGTTCTCCAATTTAGGTTGAAACAGTCCTCAGCCAGCATGGACCATCTGAGAAGATACCTTGCAAGTCAGAATAAAGTAGTGAAAACCAAAATTGACAAGATATTTTCAGCATAGATTTAAGTCTGGGATTAATTTGTATAAATAGAATGCGATAGTAAGCAGAACCATCACAGTCAGGAAAGCTGCCCCCTTTAGAGTTTAAGGAACAAAATAACAACATTTCCTAGCAGTTGAGTGAATGAAAAATTGTATGGGACAAATTTGTATATCCTTCTCGCATCAAGTGTCTGCCTATTGTTTTCCATGTCACTACCAGTGCTATTATCCAGAAATTCCAGTAAAATATTTTGCAGAACAGAATCTTATTCCTGTGCACTTAGAAAAAGACTTAATCCTACACTATAATTTATGTATCATTTATTCTTTTGTGAATAAATTTTATGTAGTTTTAGACATCCTGGAATCATCTTTAGAATCTAGTTCCTCTCTAAAGGCAAATTGTGAAGTTTTTCTTCATGTTAAATGCTGTATTACTCTGCAAATCCTAACACATTTACTTGTTGATGGAAAAGAGACCTAACAGCCAAATGGTGTCATTGTTAGAAAAATGGGAGACTACAATTATGTCTATCTGTTAAACTTTAATAAATATATATCGAAAGGAAAATCCCAATTTACACATATGTACCTAAATATAAGAAGATACTGCGGGATACTAATAGTTCACCTTGTATCTTGCATGTGAGCTTCCTTGATTCTCTATTTCCAGCTCCTGATCTGTAGATTGTAGACTTTTACAGCCAGAAGTAGTATCTTTGGATTTTCTTACATACAACCAAATATCTCCTTAAAACTTTGAGAGATGAATCATGCAATATATTTCCTTTACCCCTTTTCTTTTTCTTTTCCTTTTCTCTTTTTCTTTTTTCCTTCACCCTCCCCCTTTCTCCCCTTCCCCTTTCCTCTTTCTTCCTTCCTCTTCTTTCAGCATGTTTTACAGAGAAATATAGACAAAAGGGGGCAGTTTTGAAGAGTCCTTACAATAACAACACTTTCACAAAAATTGTCTGGCTCTATATGACAGGAAATTCATCTACAAATTTCTTTAAGTTCTACCATAATTACTGCATTACTCAACAGAATGCTGTAGACATATGAGTACACATTTCAGCTAAATTGATTTTACAGCCAAATTTGGTTTTAGTAATTAAGGACAAAAAGGTTTTGGAAAAGAATAGGAGTGAATGTAAAAACTTCCTAGGAGAAAAAGAAATTAGGTTATCCTGCCACTGATCAGTGCCTGTCATTCTGCCCTTACTCATGCTCCCATAGCAGTGCAGGTATGCTTACTTACATACCCTTTATTTACCTACCCCTTGCAGAGGTAATGGAATAAGTTTTTTAATACTTGTCACTGGTCCAGCTGCTTCACTCATTTCATTCCTGAGCTGCATCAGTAAGAAGGCACTGTGGTATAATAAATCATAAAGATGACTCCTGGAATAGCTTCAAGCCCAGATGATATTCAGGTTTTGGCTGCTGGAAGCATTTTGGTTTTGGATAAAATTGGGATACTTAGTTACATAGCAGACAAGTGTGAATAGTGAGTTTCAGCCTAATGGCTACAGTGAAGAGGAAGGCTAAGATTAGGGCAGAATAGTAGATTTAATGATTTAAAATATGCCTTTTTTCCAATTGTGAAAACCCACTGTGAATTGAGCAAGAAGCAAAAGTTTACAGATTATTTGGAAGACAAAAGGGGTTTGGTGATAAAATATTTAGGTTGGTATTTAAACTCTGTCATGAGCTGGCCAGGCTGTACTGTGATAACAGGCTTACAGGTACTGCAGCACAGTCACCCACTGCCAGTGGATGGAGTGTTAGCTTCCTTTTGCTTAACCCTGATCTTTTTTTCACAGTGTTCAGCATCAGGACCTCAGTGATACTGTGGTCCTATTTGGGAAAGGTCTTAAATTTCCAGACATGGACACTAGACGGTTTAAGTTATCCACACAGAAATATATACACAAGTAATGATGAGAAGTTGTATCTCTGCCACTAGGACTTTTGCTTAAGAACCCTCGAAAGCATCTCTTCTCACACTCACCCTGCCGACATCTTTGTTGATTGAAGAAACTGGTGATATTGCATGGATTCTGATGTGAACAATGTAGGGATGACCCATTCTGCATATTACTGCCAAAATGATTGATCGCTCAGGCAAGATTGGTTCCTGGAGGAAGAGCATGAAGCTGAATATTAGGTCAATATTGAGTCCAAGAATGATACAGTTCATGACCATGAAGAGGACCTTCTTCAAAGAGTTAAGTCTTTTAGGGACTACTTTGAATCATGGTGGGCTGAGCAAATACAAAACCAGACAACCATCACAAATTTTGAGATGCTATCCAAAGTATACTGTTGTTTATTTTTCTCTAAACCTTTAGAATCTAGTTCTTTGTGTTTTGGAGGTTATACCTGAATACATCTATTTATGGGGGTAAAAAAAAAAAAAATCTTGAGCAAAGAAATGCAGAGAATGAAAGAGAATCACTTATGACAAATCTTAGTTGGATCACTTAGTGAATAACTTAATAGTGTTAATGCACTGCAGGAAAAGTCAATAGCAGTACCAAAATAGCACAGAAATATGTTGACATTATCTTTTTTAAAGATTGGATAATTCTATGGTTAAGAGCATTTATAACAATTCAGGCAAATAAAATATGTATTCTCCAAAGATGAAAGAAAAAAAAAATCATTAGTTCCATGTTTCATTTCCTTATACAGTTCCATCTTTATCTACCTATTTTGTTTGGGGTTTTTTATTATTATTTTGAACTTTTTATTGCATTCTGATTGTTTTGTATTTATGATTTAATACAAATGCAGATAGGTCAAAATCAAAATGCAACATTTAAACGTGCATACTTCACGAGTCAGTGAACCAGCTAATTGAATCTGAAAATAAGAAGGAAGGTCCTCCAGCATGGATGTTATTGCTGTCCTGAAGATGAGAAAGTTTATATTAACATTTTCTAAGCTTATCTGGAGAAATACAAATAAACCAAAACATCTAAATCACTTTTGTAGTTCTATTATTTCCATACATATTTGTGATCTTAGGTTCTATTCCTCTATAGTTTAACAGTGTATTGGTGAAGGAAGACTAATATAAAAATGGTAATGCCAATATCTAATTATCAGTATAGGAAGAAAAAGAGGTATGTGTGAATTAGAGGGCACTGATATGCTGCAATGTTTGTGAAAATAAGATGCTAGCAAAGAAAGAGTGCAATTCAATTGTAGCTTCTGGGATAGACCCTGCCATTAGTGATAGCCCCTCTCCTGCCCCAGATGGTTTATGTTGGAACAGGTCATGGTGGCCAGCCTGGACTCCCACCACACTAGGAACAGACCCAGAAATGAACAATGATGGGAGAAGTTTCCCCCTGCTCTGACATGGGAGGATGAATCCCAGTTCTGTTAAAGTGAAGTGATACACAGCTCATACTGATTTCAGTGAAAGCTGGGATGCCGAGTACTTTTCAGGACTGGGTCTATTTGTTTTGATGCTTTTCTTCACACTTTCCTTATCTTCCTCAGTACAAGCAGCAGTAGAGAAAGAGAGCCAGAACACCTTCCATTTTGTATTCTCCCATCCCCCCTTCCCTCACATTTTCTCTCAGCTGGGATCGCTGTTCAGTTTAATACTCCCACCTGTCCTCATGCCAGAGCTCGTGCAAGCAGAGGAGCACGCGCCTCACCTCTCTCATGTCTCTGTGAAGGTTAAGAAATCACACTCATTTTAAGTTATTACTGAGGGTGAAGCTAGAGAATTTTGTGAAGTTTTCCTTTGTTACTGGGGACATTGTTTGACAATATGAAAACTGCATTTCTTATTTCAACTTTATATATATATATATATACACATACACACACATCTACCTATACATATATATATATATATAAAAACACTTGTTGGGTTAAAGAATAATGAAACCTCTTTATGGTGGCAGGAACATCCAACAAGAAAAGAAAAAAAGAGTAAAAAATTACACCACCTTACTGCCATTGTATCTTAATAAAGGTGGTTATCTCTCAGACAAAATGTAATACACCATAGAAATGAGTAATGTCAAGATAGGACATGCTCATTTTAAAAAGTGCAGTTATTTTTAGCTCTGACACCAGCTATTCATTTTGCAGCAAGTGTCTGAACTCAGCTAAGCAAAGAAAGTTATTATTCAGGTTTCGGCTGAGACAGAGTTAATTTTCTTCCTAGCAGCTGGTATAGTGCTGCATTTTGGATTTAGGATGAGAATAATGTTGGTCATATACTGATGTTTTAGTTGTTGCCAAGCAGTCAAGAGCTTTTCAGCTTTTCATACTGGCCTGCTAATGAGAAGGGGAGGGCACCCAAGAAGCTGGGAGGGGAGACAGTCAGGACAGCTGACCCAAACTGGCCAAAGGGATATTCCATACTGTATGACATCATGCTCCGTATATAACTGGGAGTTGTTGGCCAGGAGGCAGTTAGGCTTGAGGACTAGCTGACTATCAGCTTCAGTTGGTGAGCAAATGTTCTGTGCATCAGTTGTTTTGTATATATGATTATGATTATGATTATCACCATCATCTTCATCATCATCATCATCATTTTCCTTTTCTGTCCTATTAAACTGTCTTTAGCTCAATCCACAAGTTTTACCTTTTTTTTGGTTGTCTCCTCCATCCCACTGGAGGGAAATGAGCTAATGGCTGTGTGTTTTAGCTGCCTGCTGGGTTAAACCACAACAGTTATAAAAACTTTGCTTTCTCAAGTTTTCAAAAGGAGCTTAAATAGGTATATGGCCTCCACTTGCTGCTGTCACATTACTCATGGAGCTGAGGAGCACAGGCAGTAATAGGCACAAAAATCAGGTGAGGGAGACAGAAAGACAAGCCAAATCAGTGGCGTGATACCACTGATACCATTTTTTGACATATATCAAAGGCCATTGGCATGAGGAGGAAAGAGGCTAAAAACAGGCATATGCCCCGGTAATACAGACACAGAGAAACAAAAATGAGGGTGTGGACAGAGAAAAAAAAGAGGTGTTTCCTTGGTCTTAATGGCACATTTTGCACAGTGCTTTACAGATGCCGCAGTTACCACATCATTTGGAGCAAGGTCTGTCAGAGACTGATGGCCTGATGTAACTGAGATGGAAGGCTTCTTTCAAACACCAAGAAAGGACACAGAGGGAGGGCAGTGGGGTCAGCCCAGAGCCCGGACCACCAGGCAGGTGTGGGATGATGAGGCACATCTGAGGTCAGGCCAGGAACATGGATCAGGTGTTGCCTCCTCAGCCATTGCAATCTCTCCCTGAATGAGTCTTGCAGTATACTCGTGCAGTACATTCTTAAAGAGCTCTTACGGAAAACTTCAAACCTCATTTTTTATCTCAAAAAGCTGAGTTTCAGTGCCAGCTCTCAAGATCTGCAGACTACTTCAGTATTTTGTTCCCCAGGTTAAAGTAGAAAAAAGGGAAACTGCCAATAAAACCCCTTGGAGTTTGAGCATTTGGGTTGGAACTGCACCTAATTGCCTCAGTCTTTGAAACTCTTTAGGGAAACTAAAATTACATAGACAAAATGTATCCCTTCCCACATATATATCTGACTATTTTTCACTCAGAAAGAAGACATAGTAACATAGCAAACTTATTTCCTGTTCAACAAGCAGTTTAATGGTCAATCTGGCAATTGAACATCATTCCTTATGGACTATGGTAGAAAGAAAACAAATTTTAAATAAATTTTGAATAATTTTCCAAAATATTAAAAAATCAAAAGTTATTCTATACTCTGTGTTCCAAAGAGGAAATACCTTGATTTTCTTACAAGTTTTCAGAAATCACAGGATTTTGTTATTCAGAAGCCTGAAAGAAATATTAGCAAGTATAAACATTAATTAGTTCTCTGTTGAAATGCATTTCTCCTAGAATACCTTCTCTCAGACTTGTCTGACAGAGCAGGAAAAGGAGGAACAGACTCTCTTCATCACCTGATTCAGCAAAGCATTTGAGCACATAGTTGGATCCAGAGAGATTTTAACTGCGTGCCTAAAGCTAGGCATTTACTTAAGACCTTGTTCAAGCCAGCATGATCTGATTTCCAAGTACCAATCCCATGCTGTTTTATTCTGAGTTCGTAGGAAAGTTGTGCATTGCACAGAGGGCAGAATATGTCATCAAATGTTCTCCCTTTATGCTAGAAGAATGTGCAATGGTCAGAAATGCTTCCCAGTTTAGAGTCTATCTTTTTGTCTGCCTCACTTTTTTATACTTCATATACACTGTGTTCCTGTAAAATCTGTTGGGTTTGTCTACAGGATCATTGTTAAAGCAAAAAGACCCTTCTATCACAGGGAGACTAAAGCAAGTCTGGTAAAAAACCCAAAACCCAAAAAAACCCAAAGCGCACACACCCCCAACAACAACAACAACAAAACCAAAACAACCACAACAAACCCTTCCTAACATCCTGGGCAAAGAGAGTTCAAGAAGGTAAGAGAGTCAAGAACAGAAGAATTTAACAAAAAGATTGTCTTTCATTGAGATTCCTACTCACTGTGAGACTCAGAAACCAGATCCAGATCCACTGCAGGGATGCAGAGCATTAAAGAAACAATAAACTAATGTTAGCAAGACCCACTGTTGTTTATCTACATGGACCTCCCAGGCATGCAGCAGTCCTTTTGGGGCAGCTGGACTCTGTTGTGTAGAGTTCCCTGCTAGGGACCAGAGTCCACATGCTGCTGGTGTACTCTATGTGTATGACGGATACGTGTGTTAGCTTGATTTCTGCCTACCTTTATCAATGTTCTGTGTATTCTGACACAATTCAGGCACATGAACATCCCTTAAGTTCTCTTCAGGAGAGTAGATATGAGACCTATAAGGAGCATTGGTTGAACATGAGTAATTTTCACAGCAAACAACCACATTGACTCTTTCTGTAAAGTCCAAAAAGACTGTGGAAGTAATGCAACAATACCATGAATATCTTTAAGAGCAAGAAAAAACAAGAGCTAGACATTTGCTGCTTGCTTCTTCAGATTGACTGATACAAATACCCACTGTCATTATCAATGCTCCCTCCAGATTCCACAAACCAGAAAATGGCTTGTCAGAATGCTTGGGCAAGACTTTTTCCTGAGGAGGGCTTTCATAATTAGATCCTATCTGGCTAACTATGACCATTGTGTTTGAGAGACTCCCAGTCAATGAAACAATTGACCCTTGCAATTCCTCTGTGAAACAGAGGAGTACAGTGTCAAGAATTAGTAGATCAGGGTTTTGGTTTTTTTTTGGTTTAGGGGTTTTTTTTCGTTTGTTTTGGGGTGGTTTGTAGTTTTGTTTGTTTGTTTGAGTTTTTTGTTTTGTTTTGTTTTGGTTTGGTTTGGTTTGGTTTGGTTTGGTTTTTTTAAATAGCTGAAGTCCAAACATCTGGTATAGGGGCGACATCGGAAGCTCAGTGATTCAAAATTATTTCTTTGACAAAGTAAATAAATCTGCTATCCATTTTTTTTTTTTTTCACATTTAGGTATGTTGATACCTTGCAGAAGCAACCTTGAGATTGAGCGCAATCACATATTAACTTCATTCCCTGCTAGACTATAAACCGCTGTGGTAGGTTTGAGATATCCAAGAGCAGGGCCAGACTGGATTGAAGAAGCAAAAACTCACATGGAAGCATTGTTTGCCTTTCCTGAGCTGTTTTTGGGAACAGTGTTGCAAAACCAGAATGTAATTAAACTCGTTTGGACAAATAAAATACTTTGTCTGTTTTTACCCCAAAGTAAAGATGAAACTTTTCAACTTCAGCAAGGGCTGAGTTAGTAGGGAGTGTGCTTACTCTCTGTGTTCCTGGAGGCATTTCATCCTCCACTCAGGCACTTTCCATTTCACTTTATTCATGTCACTGAAGAACTATTTAATGTCAGGGAGTTCAGCCAGAGATTCTGGAGAAAGGGAGAGAGAGCTCAGAGTCTTGCTTCAGCTACAACTGTTTATAAGATCATTGCCACTGCTGGTCCCAGTACCACAGAACTAGTGGCTTGGACACTTACATGCAAAGAGATTTTCACATCACTTTTCACAAAATGTGGAAATTTCTCTCCTTTTTTTTTCTTTTTTTCTTTTTTTCTTTTTTCTTTTTTTCTTTTTTCTTTTTTCTTTCTTCTTTTTTTTTTTTCTTTCCAGTGCCCCATATATCTAATGACCTCAAAATCAACAGATCCTATTGTAAAATCTGTGAACAATTAAATTTCTGAATTATTAAGTTACTTGGTGGGCATCCTATTTAATTTCTATCTTATGTTGGATTGATGCCTTACATCTAAACAGTTCCAAGCATTTTAATGCAAAGGTTTTACTGATACAAGTGTTAGCAGGCAAGTTCTACTTATCACAGGCTCAAAAATATGTTGTGGTTTGTCCTTTAGAGTTTAAAGATGTATAAAATCTAGGGAAACTTCATACAACCAAAACCAATATGTCCTGATCTTGTGATGTTAACTGATTACTATAACTCTTGTTTCTGCTTAGAAAACTATGCTAACATTTTCAATTTTGACATTGATTTCCAGGCTCAGCAAGTATTGAAATCACAATGAACTACATATCTTTTTCTTAGTGCTATTGGTGCTTTCTATAGATGCAGAAAAGTATTCTATTGTGTTGTACTTCCATTTTAATATACAGTATATACATTAATATATTATACATTAATATACATATACATATAAGTGTACAAGGTAACAACATGCTTTAAAAACCATGACAGAGACTGACTCCCTAAGCTGCTGAGAGCTGCCACATTCTGCCTCTTACTATTGTAGCACCATTAATTTACAACGTTTTACAAAAGTTCTCTAGCACAAAGGAGGTAAGAAAAAACCACTCAGGTTTGAACTGGTGCATAGTACAGTCATGATATACTGTGTAATATGCTGCCCCCCCAGACTGGGGCCTATGAACAAAATAGGAAAATTAGGGAAAAGGAGGATTTTAAAGCTGTAATATAATCAAATGGGAATTTGAATGCTGAATGGATTTTGCTTGAGATTGCACAAATATTAACAAAGGGATTGTGTGGTTTTTCAAGTCTCATGCTTCTTAAATAAAAAGTCCCATTCTGAAGACATCAGGACACCAAGACTTCTAGTTACTAATCTTGAGGCAAATTAAACTTGATGGATTCAGTAACTTTCTTGCTACGGTCTTCCCTTGATCTTTTTTCTTAAGACATTGAAATATTAAAGCAGCCTGTCCAGTAAAGACTGGATTCTGTATGGCCTAAACATATGTGCTAATGACTTTAACACTTCCAGCTCAAAGGTCACTTCAACACCAACAGAGTATGACAGATGATGCTTTTAAACTTGGCAGGGAATGATACTCAGCAATTGGGCTGAATGAAAGAATGACGATTCCTAGGATTTTACAAAGCCCTCATTAATTTCCCATCACACCGTTAGATCATGATCTCCTGCAGTATCATCTTCAGTCTCCCACCTTAGGAAGTATAAAAATATCTATTTTTTGTGCTAAGGTTAGCAACACTCAATGTTACACCACACCAAACAGGTTTTGTCTCTTCCTGCTGCCAGTCTACAGAGGCCAGACAAATGCTTTCTGACTCCTAGCCTGATTCAAACTGCAGATGAAGTGTACAGCCATCAGGGATTAGGCAAACATTGGCTTTCTCTTGCTTATGTGGCTATCCTGATCCCTGATTCTGTCAAAATCAGTTTAATAACCTGGCAGTTGGCTGAAATTTTCATTTATTCCAGCAGCTTGACAACTGATTGCCTGTGTTGTGTGACAAAGATCAACAGCTTGTCCTGATTTTTTTTATGCAACCATGCCATATATTCATTTTTAGCACCTTAATTCTAAACTTCAGTGCATTTGAAAGTTGTCAGCCCCTTGTACTTCCCCTCCCCCCCAAAAAAAGGGGAGAAAAAAAAAATGGCCAAAGAACACTGAAAGCAGGTGCCATAAATGCATATTTAAACAAGCCAACAAATTTATTTATCTAATGTATAGAAGGATTTTCATCAGCACAAATGTTCTTGAAAGCAAAATGTAATTACTTTACTAGTATATTCATGAGAGGTTGTTATTTTGATACCTCTTAGCACTTGTCAGCCTCCATATGTGTATTTTGCTTATTTTTAATTCCTTTTTTAATCAGTTGGGTACCTAACTGCAGGAGCTTTAAGTTGATGCTGAATGTGTGCCTTTTGTTTTGAAAGCCCTATTTTCCATGCATAGGGAAAGTCTTTGAAGCCCAGTGAAAGGAACACATCGCTACCCTCATTAAACAGTATCCTTCAGAAATGCTGCTCTTTGCCAGCTACCAGCACCTCAACCCCCAGCACGTAACAACAGCTCTTCTTGCCTGCTAGAGCGCAGCTGCACGCTGCTTGGAATAGAGTCAGCAAGCTTCAGCAGTGGTTTGGGGGACAAGCCTTGCATAAAGTTAAACATTAGGTAGAAAGTGTAAGCCAGTCACTCATGACAAAGTAAAGAAATTCAGTCTGTTTGTTAATGGTCGAGACAAGTGCAGCAAAGATACTTAAAGGTAAAACCGAAGAATCACAAACACCTTTGGGAAAAAAATTTCAAAAATAGAGGCAAAACTGGAAATTAGTGATGCATAAAAGGCCCCTAGATTTGCTGCAGCTTATCGCTTGACCTATAAAGGGAACCTTAACACTCATGGAAACTTCAGCAACCCTAATCCTACTGATTAAGTGTTAAGGAGTCCTCTTGCAAAGCTTCAGCCTTGAAGACTGCCAACTGTAGGAGTTTTGAATGCCCCTCAGCCCATCTGCTGGTTGGCAATTAATGCAGAGAGGGCGTTGATAATGTTGACACCCAGGCAGTCTATCAGAAATTTGTAATACCCAACCATCATAAATTAGAAAGCAATTTTAATCTTGATTAATATATATTTATTCTGATGGGGTAATATTTTGTCTGAATTTTATAGACCAACTCTAAAGTTTAAATAAACCAGTGTTAAATCAGAAGTGGAAATTTAGAAGACTTTAAATTTGGCTTATACAAGTTAGAAGTGCCTCAGAAGATTAAGCTCAATTTAAACCAATATATGAAGGAGTAAATGGCTATAGCCAAGACTACAGAGCCAGGCCTTCAAGTTGAGAACAAACACCTCAAATCTGTAGCTCACCTTATGGCTTAGCATACATTAAGTTTGACCAGATGGGCTGGCAGTATTTTAATAGGAACATTCTGTTTCCCTTTCTTTTTTCTGTTAACAGCATGTCTCTTAAAAGTAGATGCTATGAAGGATATATAGCAGATATTTTAAAGTAGTATGCCCTTGTAGGAAGAAAAAAAACCCAACAACAAAGGTTGTAGAACTTTGATTCAACTGAGGCAATTTTGTGTTATCTGCAAGCAGCCTCTTTCACAGATGGATCCAGACCTCAGATTGAGTGCTGAAGGGCCATTTACAACAAGAACTTTTGTGAAAAACCAAGTGATACTAGTTTTTCGTTTGTTTGCTTGTGGATTTTTTTTAGGTTGTTGGGTTTTGATTTTTTTTTTTTCTTAATTTCAGTACTTTTTCATAATTCCAGATTTAAATTTTGTTAACTGGTACATCCATATGAACACTGACTTTGAGCATTGGCCTGGTGTTCCTGGAAAGTGAAAACTTGAACTCTAAGCTTAAGTTCTGGGAGAACTAGAATTTTTATTATGTGGGAACACAAGCTACTTTAATGCTCTCATTTAAGTTCAAGAGCAGGTTAAATGGATAGAATTCATTCATTTGTCACCATTTAGGGCTACGAGACTGAGAGGTACAAGACCTGCCATACTGGATGAGACCAAAAGTTCAGCTAGCTCAGCAACCCATCCCTGGTAGAAGACAGTAGCAGCTGCTTAGGGAAAGAGTAGAAGACACCAGTCATGTACAGAGTAATCCTTTCTCTGGTTATATATTCCCAGCTTTTGGCAGTCAGTGATTTAGGGACTTCCTGAGCGAGAGATTACACGCAGACCAGCAAGTTTAATAGGCATGAATGGACCTGTTTTCCATCCAGTTGTCTAATCCCTTTAATCCTGTCTACACTTTCAGCTTCCAAAGTCTGCTCATGCAGTGAGTTCTACCATTAGTGTGTTACTAAAAGTACTTCTCTTTTGCTTCTTTTAATATCTTTTGCCTGATAAATATACTGGCTTCTACAAGTACTTTTGCTGGAAGGAAGGGCAAATATTCTATCTCTGTATGACAGTTGTTCCCTCTTTACCTCCTGCACACAGCTCATGATTTTGTAGACCTCTATCATATCTGTCTTCTTTTTTCTTTTCCAAACTAAAAATCTCAGTCTATTGCATATTAATGGATGTTGTTTCCTATAATGAAATATTCTCTCTTTCTCTTTCTTGATTTGAGTAATTTGTTCTTTTCTAATTACCAGGAGGAATGGGAACTACATAGTGAATTAGTAATGTAGGCTCACCATGTATTTACCCATCAGAATTACATTCTGTTTGTGTTTTGCTCCTTTCCAAAAAATTCCCAATATAGTCTGTCATTGCCATTTTGACTGTCACTGATCCAATGAATTGCAACATCTCTCTTCTACTGAATCTAAGTTTATTTTTCCATTTTTTTCTCTACATCCAAAGCATTAAATATGTTTTAGTCTGACTTCAGGGGGATGTGGTGTTCCCCAGGACTCAGTATTGGGGCTAGTTCTTGGAGCTGGCTGGCATTGGCTCTGTCAGACACAGGGGAAGCTTCTCGCAGCTTCTCACAGAAGCCACCCCTGTAGCACCCCCTGCCACCAAAACCTTGCCACACAAACCCAATACAGACATCTACCACATTTCTAGGCAACCTGTTTCAGTGTTTCACCACCCTCATTGTAAAAAAACCCACTTCCTTATATCTCATCTAAATCTACATTCTTTTAATTTAAAACCATTACCCCTTGCCTTATAGCAACAGGCCCTGCCAAAAAGATTGTCCCCATCTTTCTTATAAGCCCCATTTAAGTATTGAAAGGCATCAATAAGATCTCCCCAGAGCTTTCTCTTCTCCAGGATGAGCAACCCTAACTCTCTCAGCCTTTTTTCATAGAAGTGTTCCTGCCCATTTTTGTGGTCCTCCTCTGCACCTGCTCCAACAGGCCCATGTCTTTCCTGTGCTGAGGACCCCAGAGCTAAACACAGTATTCCAGATAGGGTCTCACCAGATCTTTCAAAATCTGTCTTCTGAAATAAGCTTTTCATTGGCTCTTATTAAGATGCTTTCATTGCTATGAAATAGCTTTTAAAACCTTCTAGTATTTCTCAATATAATGAAATGCTATCTATGTGCTGAATATATTACTTCAATGTACTTCTCAGTTGAGTCACAGCAATATATTCTAAAACACAAAGTCCAGTTGAGAGGATTTTACAGGGCCTAGGAAGTTAGTTGTGTCATCATTACAGGAATTTGCTAGATAAGTTTGCAGTTCTCCAAAAATCTGTAATAATTCACATTCAGTAAGATGAAGGGCAACAAAATACTAACATCTCTTTTACAAAAAGAAAGAGGCAATAGGAGGTAGAACAGATAAGGTGACATCATTAATTAAACAGACTGACTACAAAAGAACCACAATTGGTAAGGTCCCTTTAGCTTATGGATGCACATCACACTTACTATAAGTGTAGTGATGCTATATGGAAATGAGGGCTGGGAAGGGCTTGGAAAAGCACAATCTGGTCAGTTTGGGCCACAGCTTGTCCAAGAAGAGTCAATTCTGAGATGTATTTTGTGGTTTAATAGTAATATGCTGTTTTAGCCCAGAGGAAGTACGCTGAAGAGATTCAGCATGCTTCCCTGCAGTTGTTAATTCATCCAATTAGGTGTTCTACACAATTCAGCCACATATGAGAGGACATACATTTCTCTTTCTGTGCTTTAAATTATAGATGGATTAATAGAGAATTCATAAATTGACAGTTTCAAACTTTTCCAACATTGTTCAAAAAATTTTGTAAAATGATTGGTGGGTATTCAGAGTGCTTTGATGTAATAATGTGTTTATTTTTGAATCTGCATGTTTTTCTTTCTCATTATTTCACTAAGCAATTTAATGAAAAATATTTACATTCCTGCTGAGAAAATAACTTCATGTTCTGGAATCAAGTTGTTGCACTGAAAAGTCAGGAGTTAAAACATAGCTTTCTGCAAAATATAAGAGATTAAAAAAGAAAGAAAAGAAAAAAGAATACACAAAACCAAAACAAAAGAAACTTACTCTGATGTGAAGGCAAATGAATAATCCTTTTTAGATTAGCAGATGTTTAAATATCTTTGTAACTCCAGTCCTAATGCTGTTCTTTAAAACAATGAAATCTAAGAAAATCAAATAGGCAAAAAAAAACCTGATCCATTGTCTTTTCAGGGTCGTGTAAACTTCCCCAAAGCTCTGGTCATGAAAATATTGAAGACCCTGGTTGACAGCATAGTTCAATCTACAGAAAGTGTGACAAGAGAGCTCGGGTGAGCAGGGAAAGGGGCGTGTGGGTGGAAGACTTATTTGGACTCCTCTGGTGAGAAGGAGCAGTGGTTTTAACACAAACTTGCTGCTGATTTTGGAGAGTGAGAGCTAGGGAATGTGACCTTTCGGAAGAGTAAGGCTGCATGAGCTGCTCCTGTGGAAAGAAACAAGGTAAATTGCTCTCCTTTCCCTGGCTGTCACACTCACAGAAGGGGATATGGACCGGCAAGTCAGAGAGAATGGGCAGCTGCTGGGGTATAGTTGCAGGTGGAATATCTTTCCTCAGATAACATGTAGTACTTCTGTAGCCAGCCTGATACCTCACGTTGTTTTATTAGGCTCATGATGAAGTGATGTAGAAAATGTTGTGCTACAGAATTAATGCCCTAGCTTGGGCTATTATCAGGAATGGAAGCAGGTGGTGTCTTGTTAAGTTTGCTTGGAAACAGTGAACTCAGCACAAAAGGTCTACCAGGAGTTTATGCAAGTAAATAAATTTGAATAATAAATAATAAATAAGTTTTAAACCTGATGATAAGTTCTTTTCCTTGCAACTACAAATATCAAGGAAGATTGAATGAAGCCAGATGACTTTGGAAATAAAAGTGTTTGAAAGCTGTCCCTCTTATTTGGATGACTATCATCTTTTCTATTGCATACTGTTACTGCAATATCAACAATAACAGCTCTCCCTGTAAGATTTAACTCCTTACCTTGGTGGTCATGCTTATGCCTGTTCATCATGGGGACAGTGTTTCCTACATGGCCAGCTTCCCTGCTAGTGAGAAGTCTGGCAGATCAGAGTCAAGATGAGCTTCCTCCATTTCAGAGGTGACATTATGTTCCCAAATGGTATTAAATTAGAGTAGCATTACCTTTGAGGTCACTAAGCTGGGAAAGGAATGGCTAAAATGTGATTTATTAGGATTATGAAGCTCATCTCTAGTATTTTGTTTGGTATTCTCTACATTTGAATGATATCACTTACCACCAATGTATAGTTAGACAATAGGAATGTTATTCCTTTGATGACAAAGGAAGTGTTAAAATGTCTTCTTCAGTCTTTCTTTTCCTGCCTTCTTTTTTTTCTGTTATTTTTCTCTCATTCCTCCTCCTCCTCCTCCTCTCACCTCCTCCAAAACTGGGCTACTGAGATAACAGTGTGTTTAAAATAAACACAGCAGCCTCTGTGAATTTTCATTACTGTGATCAGTTTAAACCATGACAATACCAGGTGCTAGATGAAAAATCACTGGTAGAGTTGTTTTCTTTTTTTTTCTTTTTTTTTTTTTTTCTATTTCTTTGTTTTTCTACTGTTTGTTTCTTAAATGAAAGCAATGAGAACCATACAGAGACTGTCTTACAATTGGTAAACTTGATTCAAAAACACAATGTGTAATGTCTCACTTCCCAAGAGGCAGAAAGGATCCATATTGTACAATTAAGATGTGTTATTACTTTGTGTTCCCTCCTACCTCCTCTCTTATTCCTCCCTGTCCCCCTCTTCTTTTTCATTATGTCTTACTACAACAGTAGTTAGAGCTTGCTTTGGCCTAATGCAGAAAGAAGAATATTTTTCCTCTAACATCAATTGTGTTACTTCTGCAGGATTCAGTTAAATTATTTGTTCTTGTTAATTTTAGCAAGAAAACCATTTGTCACTAACATGTTCTTCATGCTTCTTCATTTATTTCAGCCTAACTTTGAATGAAAAAGGCAGTCACTTTTAAAGCTGACCCTGCAATAACTGTATACTCAGATATCATGTTTTCAAATTTGCAGCTTCCTTTAAAGGGAAGAGGGTGCATGATTCAGAGCTGTTGGTGCAACTTGTCTTTTCACTCCTGTGGGCCTTTATGGAATATCTGACAGGTCCAGCAAAACTCTGTATACAACTGGTTTTGCAAGACATGGCAGCATGTCAGTAGTCAGTTTAATACCCTTGTTCTTAAGAGGCCTCTGAATAGAGCATTGTTCCTTAACCTTCAATAATTTCAGAGGAAATAATGTAATGTTAGGAAAATACAAATTTTAACAGTGTGTCCTAGGGAAAACACCCTGAAGAAGCTAGGGCATGAGTGTTAATAAAAAAGGTGTAGGTCCTCATTATTGTCTTTCAATACTAATAGATAATGAATAGTCATCATAATATTGCATTTGAAGGGAAAGAAGAATTTTATAGTATGCATTCAACATGAAAACTCCGGATTTCATCAACTAGCAACAAGCGTAATAAGACATTCAGCTGGGGATGTGCTGTCTGAACTGCTATTGGGTAGGAGAACTTACCTATTTAGTGCTCTTTCCTCTGGGAGAAGAGAGTAGAATAGCCTGATTTAAAGAAAAATAATAAGAAAAGCAAGCATATATATAAACCAAGAAGCAATTATTATCATGTTTTTCCAGGTTATTTTGTAAAATTGGTTTGGTTGTCTTATACAAAATAAGAAAAGGGAATAAATCTGTATACCTGTTGTATGCATGATTTTTGGTTTTTATTCTTCTCCAGGATTTTGCATAAACAAAATAGAAATACATCATTCTTGTGGAATTCTCTCTTACATGCCCAGTACAGAACAGTAATTATTTCTTTTTCTGCAGCTTCACTGGAACATAGTGGGGGTTTTTTTGTTTGTTTTTTGTTTGTTTGTTTGATTGATTGATTTGGGGTTTGTTTGTTTGTTTGTTTGTTTGTTTGTTTTTTCCAGAAATGCAAGGAATCTTCAGCAATTAAATTAATTTCAAAAGGAAATGTACAATGTATGAGTGAATTCATTCCATCTGAAAGTCAGGACCTCTGCAAGCCACATCCTTAAACAGTACATGTGCTCATCCAAAGTGCACACAAGTAATTAAACTCAACCCTAATTTTCTTAAATGTAATTGAATTTCATGGTGCATGGAGTATTGTGGCATTACCTACCAGGGGTTTCAATAAGCTTTGGCAGCATTAGAGACAGCATGTTTATAGCATCACAGTGGGAAGTTTAAAAAGTCACAGATTCCCTAAACGCTAAAACATATAACAAGCTTTTTCTGTTTGTTTGTTTCTTTTGAACAGTCAAGTCACATCTCTGTAGAAATGCCCTTGATGCAGTAATGTTTTTTTCAATGTCCTGTTCGCTAAAGGGAAAAAAGTGCCAATTTTGCTTCTGTGGAGTAGCATTCTGCTTGCAACTGGCCTTATCAGCAGGTGAGAATTCTTCATGGGTTTAAGCATCCTTTCTCCTTGTGAGTCTCCGGATTTGTAACAGCTCCTCAAGAGCCATTTAAAAGCTGACCATTTCGTCACTCAGATCGTATCAATGAGCTCTTGGGTGAAAAAATATGCAAAGGACTGTTTCATCCTTTGCTTTTGCAAGATAGTTTCATAGCTGTAAGGCACAAAATACTGTGACACAAAATACATCTGCTTGAGAGTATGTTTACTTGTTTCAATGTATTTAAGATATTGTGTTCTTTTAATTTCCCTTCCCCACACCCCACGGTATGGTAGATTGTGGTAGTCATACTTTAGAAGTAAAATCTCATCTGCTTTTCAAATCTGTCTGCAAAAATACCTTTCTGTCCTAGATATGAGAAAA
Source organism: Aramus guarauna (assembly GCA_013400195.1). Classification (NCBI taxonomy): domain Eukaryota; kingdom Metazoa; phylum Chordata; class Aves; order Gruiformes; family Aramidae; genus Aramus; species Aramus guarauna. The sequence goes on from VXBL01018527.1 coordinate 495,924, forward strand.
GAGGATCACTAGCTTCTACTTCCACTTCAAAAAGTAGCAATTTTTAGGCAAATTTGGCCACAGGCTTGACTGGATGTGATTTGCACATCACAGCGCATAGAAGGCCAAAAGTAACATAATGTGAAATATGACAATACAGCTAATGTGCCAAACCTCATGCCCAATTCATTAATAATTCTCATGCTCTTATTTAGTTCCAAGTATAACAATACTACAGATCAGATTAAGCTCTCAAAGTAGAAAGCCATGGAAAAAAAATAAATATATACATATGTTATATCAATATTAGCAATATCTGAAATGGTAGATATTTCTGCCATGTGTGACAACTCAAAGCATTACTTTCTTCAACTAGTTCTGACTCCTTTCTAATGCTGGATTATCTGCAATAGAGCATGCATTTGTGCAGGAAAAGCACAAAGTACTGTCCTCTATAAGAGGACAATGTATACTTGTTTTGAAGGCTGTTGCTGTGACAGAACAAGATTTCACATGTGGAGAGGTTTGGGATTTAGCTTTTTTTGAGCCTAAAATCCATTTCCTCATGTTCATTATCAATCAGGAGTAAGGAAAGCATTAATAAGAATGATAAAATGTAAGAAATTCTAGGTAGCTGATATCTATGAAAGACTGCTTAACCTTGGCTAGGCACAACAGAGCCATTGTACCCTCACAGTGACGTTTGCAGCACACAGATATTCTGTGTACTTCATGCAGTACCTGCTTTACAGCTTGCTCAGTGATGGTTTTCCACAGGCTACAGAAAGATTTGAAAACAAGCTTTTTTGGGGAGGTGAGGAGGAAACAACAGTTCTCAAAACTCAGTTTTAGGCTAATGCAGAGAACTTCAGTTATCTAAAAAAATTAAAATTTAATTCAGATTTCTTAAGCTGTCTCCTATTGGTAGGAAAAGTTCCCTTGTTTTACTGAAAGATAGTTCCCTCAGTCAGTGTGTGAACTTGAGGCAGTAATTCTGAAAACAAGTAACCATCGTATACCACAAGTGCCTGTAGAGAAGGGAAGGACTGAATCCCCTAGAAGGAAAGCAAAGGAAGTCAACATGCACTTCTTAATATCAATTATAGAAACTGTGGTATTTTTCATAGCTTCTCAGTCACTTTCTTGGGATTTCTGTCATATGATGTCAAAAACCTACTGTCCCACAACCACTGTGTGTTGTCCCAGTGAAACAGTAATCAAAATCTGCTTCCAATTTATCTGCAGGTTCATACCTACGTGAGGCTTAGACTATTTTTTTTTCTCCTTCTTTTCTTCTGTTTAAGCTTCCTCTCTATCATTAGTTTATTCAGCTCCTGTTTTGGAGTTGTCCCAAGATTTTGTTCATGAAGCATTTTTCATCTCTTGCATCAGAACACAAATACCTAAATACTCTATTGGGAAATTCCCTCATGCAGCTGTGCTCAGGACAGGGCTTTTTTATTGCTTCTCCTTCAGAATGTTCATTAGTGTTTTGTTTTTTTTTAAAATACCTCTTTGCCTCTAGAATAAATACATTAGCCTCAGCCTTGTAGATAAAGGGAATATTTTTTATACAGAATAGTGAAAATTTAGAATTTTTAAAATAATAATGGTTAACAATTGTAAAATAGTACATACTTTTTTGATGGTTCAGATATTTGGAATTAAATAACTGTATTTAACAGCAACATTATTTCCTTAAGGTTTTAATGCTCATAAATGGAACGAGTGCATGGTCATCAAAATACAATTGGTGTTTCTGCACTTTTATGTCTTTGAATAGGCCTTGTAATTAACATAATATGAGTTACACTGGACAGTAATGCCTATACTTATAAATCAGAACCACATATCCTATCAAACCTAATGGGAAATCTTGCAGATAAAAACCTGTGTAATAACTCAAATACTTACAGGTTCAAGTCTTCCATAAATTACATGTTTAAATTATATGGCCTGTTGAGAAAAAACTGTTTTAACTGTAGTCACTTCTGTGAATATCGAAATCTTGGACCACAAAATGGGAAAAATATTTTATACCCTTTACTTTTTGTTTAAGAAGATTTTAATGTACATTATACTAATTGAAGGCCAGATAAATGTGTGATGTGAGGTTTCTT
>VXBL01018527.1:513461-531369 GCA_013400195.1 Aramus guarauna
CCTTCAGTACAAGAAGGACATTGAGGTGCTGGAGCATGTCCAGAGAAGAACAATGAAGCCGGTGAAGGGTCTAAAGCAAAAGTCTTAAGAGGAGTGGCTGAGGGAACTGGGGTTGTTTAACCTGAAGAAGAGGAGGCTGAGGGGAGACCTTATCACTCTCTGCAACTACCTGACATGAGATTGTAGCAAGGTGGGTGTTGGTTTCTTCTCCCAAGTAAGTGGAATCGTTGGAACAGGCTGCGAGTTTTAGATCTGATATTGGGAAAGATTTTTTCACCAAAAGGTTTGTCAATCGTTGGAACAGGCTGCTCAGGGAAGTGATTGAGTCCCCATCCCTGGAGGTATCTAAAAGACATGTAGATGTGGTGCTTAGGGAGATGCTTTAGTGATGGACTTGGCAGTGTTGCATTAGTGGTCGGACTTGATGAACTTAAGGGTCATTTCCAACCTAAACTATTCTATGATTCTAGGACAGGAATTACCAGAGGGATGCACATCTCTGCAGAGTATCAAAGTCTACGGCCAGCAGCGTACACCTGACAAAGTAGTTGAGGTGTATGAGAGAAGCTTTAGAGCTGGTAATGTTCAAGCAGAAAATGTTGGTAGAGAAAGACACCAAATATAAATGTAGTTGATAAAGTTAGAAATAGTGTTACAATGCTGAACAAAGTAAGCTACAGAAACAGGCACAAAGGGTAGTGGTATTCTTTATTCCTCTTCTCTAGTAACATTATCTATGAAGGTTTCTCTGAAATAAGATCAGATATGACCTTTTAACTCACTTTAAAGTAATTTTTATGCAGATGGTCAAGCTTACTTTCAAGAGATAACAGAATTTGTAGCATCAAATATTCCCTCTATGTATGTTCAGTATACCCAATATGAAATTTCATAAGATATGTCTTTCCTCCTGTCTCTTCACATCAATTTTTGGCAATACTTAGCATTTTTGAGTGTTTTCCTTTCCCCCTAGTGCATGATTATGCTATCTGGGTTTCTTGTTACTTCCATCGAGTAGTCTGAAATCCTGAATTTTACTGTCTTTTTTTCCCCCTAAAGATTAAATATACTTCTTCCTAAAAGATTTGACCTATTCTGGCCTCTCTTGGATTTTTGTTCTTATATCTGCAGGTGTTCAGAGACTCTCAGCTCTGGTTGCGCCTTCTTGTATTATAGTGCAATCTAGTAGGCATGAAAAGGCAAAGTCTTAGGTGGTCTTCTAAATGACCCTGGTACACAAGAGCTAAATCTCACTGTTTATAAAATGAGGTTAATGTCAGAGGTTTTGCTGCAGTTGTTTCTGTGCTGACTGAAGTTGCAGTTGGCTTTTGCAGTTCCACAAATATACCAGTTTGATTTAGGTATAAAAGGAGTTTGAAGGGGGAGGTTCAACCTTTATATGCTCACTGGTGGTGCTTTCCATAAATGACCAGAATAGCAAAAGTCAGGGAGTGGTGGTGGTGGTGTTTTTTCTTCTTTTTCTTCTTTGTTGTCTTTCTTCATATTATTTAAAAGAAATGATTACAGAATTTTTTTCTCCCTTGCATCTGTTCTTTTCCTACTGTTCTTTCATTCCTCAATGCTCATTCAAGGCCTAATGCTCAACATGATTTTTGAACTGCTCCTGAGAACTGAATCAACTCTTCACAACTATTCCAAGAAATCTTTGTTGAATGATAGAAGCTATGGTTAAGTCTATCACTGTGCATGAGTAGGGTTAGCAACATTATTTTCCATATGTGCATTACATGCCATTCACCAGTATTGAATTTTTGTTCCATTTTATATGCCCAGCTATTCAGTATTATGGAAGCCTGCTGAAAATCTTTGCAGATAGTTTTAGATTATTTTGGTTTTTTTTCAAAGTAGTCAAAACCTTAGCAATCCTCAGCTGCTCAGTGGTTATCTTCATTTCACTTTTCATGTAGCTTAAATATGCTGAATAGCTCAAATCCAAGTACAAATTTTCATGGTATTTAAAAGCAATCACCTGTGAGCTTTATTGGGGCTTACACGCTCCTTATGACTTCCAGCACAGGAACAGTGAAGATTCACCATGCTTCTCACTATCATCTTGGATTCTACATACTTTCAGTGTTTGAAGACTTCTTATACGCATTTGTTACAGCATGTTATAGAAACAAAGATCCAAATAAATTGTGAACTTGAATTTGCTTTCCAATAACTTCTAGTTCCTATACTTTTTTTTTTTTTGTGTGTGTGTAAATTTGTCCCACTGTCACTGTCCCTTCTTTGTTTACATTTCAGTGGGCTATTGAGCAGTTATCTAAAAGATACTTATTGTAATTCTGACCATATTTTGGAGAAAATTCCTTAATATAAGAGAAATGACCACCCTTTCCTGAAACAATTTAAAAGACTCAGGAGAGAAGTTGGTCCCACTCCTTGTCCCTTAGGAAGCAATATGTTAAAATACATTCTTCTTGTAGAGCCTTTGTAATAAGTTATTTGAACTGTGTTTGTATGGTCAGCTCTGAAATTGTAGGATTAATAGCAACAGTTCAATTCATTTTCTCTCTGTAGTGTTTTATGCAGTAAAGAGTAAATTTCTACTTTCAGAGGAAAAATAGGTAAATTTTTCTTGCTAAATTAATTGTAGGAAAATGCAATGTAGTTTTTAATATAATTTCATTAAAAAAAAAAAAGAAATGTCTTTAAACTTTACTTTCAGACAATTTAGAACATGCTTGATTCTATTCCAGAGTATTTTCCATCTTTCTCATTTTTTATTACAAGAAACTGAGGTGTCATAACTGACATAAAATAAAAGCTGTAATTATGACAAATAGTGATTGATATAATGCTATGTGCCTTCTTAACAGGACAAGTAATTTTGACTTTCAAGATAGGCAATATTGTCTGGTTTGCCTCCCAGATGAAAGTAATGCTTGCACCATGCTTCCTTTATAACTGGTATTTTTTATCTTTCTTAGTAGCTAGAATAATAGAAAATTTAATCTCACATAAGATACTAATTTTGTAGAAATCAATTGCTTCAATGACTGTATTGACTTCTGCTTAAGAAAGTGGCTTTTTTTTTTTTTTTTTTTTTTTTTTTTTACTTTGTTTTTTAAGAAACATNTTTTTTTAATTTGCAAGATGTTATATTTCAGTTCTACAATCTCTATGGTGATATAAGTAGATTTCCATTATGCTTTTTCTTCCCTTACCTTTAAAAACATGTAGGCAGTGTGTATATTCTTCAGGAATAAAGAAAAGGCTGAGATCCTTCAATTCTGGCTATTAGAAGATTCAGGAACTCTTGAAGTTAGTATCCTATCACATTGTCATTTCTTGATCACACTTATTTGTGTGCTAAATATGCTTGAATATCTTGCGTAATAAAGTTCACCATGTAGATAAAACTATAGAAATTTTTAATTACTCTAACAAATAGAAAATGCATTATTTTAACTTGACAGTAAGGATAGCTACTAAAAACATGTTTAAGTAGTAGATATGTGTAACTGATAGCTATAAATGGCCTAAGAATACTGTAGACCTTCTTTGCCTTATCACTAGAACAATTCACATAAACGAATTACTACCTACGGGATAAAATATGCCTTAGTTTCCCAGCAACCACCTAGAACTAAAAGACTTCAGTGCCGACATGAAAAATCATTTCAGATGTTTCATAGAAACTGGTTATGTGTGTACCCCTCTCAACCTCTGGTCAATGTAATCCAAATCAATTTGCTTTTGCCCATATAATCCAGATTCCCTCCAGATTTTGGATAATATTTTCCTGTGTTTGTTCTGGGACAGGAGCCCATGAGCAGGTAGCTACCAGGGTTAGCTGATGTGAATGGAAACATAACTTACCAGGCAGTATTTTTGGTACTAGCACAACAGACTGTGGGTTTGATGAAGTTTAAGAGGTTTTATCTTACCCCATGCATACTACACGTGTATCTTTTTTTATTTTGCTGAGCAAGAAAATATCTAAAAGCATGTACTTGTCAGTTGTGCCTAAGCAATAACCATAGTCTTATCACGTAGTCTGATAATCACGCAATTCGCATTTGACTAACATCACCATTGGTTCAATGTTATGTCTTTCCCAAAGTACAGGGCTGCAGATTCTTATCTCACTTTCCAACTTGAGTTTGATGCTCTTGATCTTTGGGCTCCTCCTCTCTCTCATGATGACACACACACTTGCAAGCTGTTCTTAAGTAAACTCATACAAAGTTTGTTTTGCCAAATTGAAACAGGGTAAACCTTTGACAAAATCGTTGTATTGTTTCCAAAGTGCTTCAAGCAGTGACATGTTAAAAACATTTATAAGCACAAATAGTCCTGTGGGTAAGCTTTCTAACAGGATAAAATTGGTTCTAATGAGAAGTTATGTATTACAAATGTAAAATATCAGCTTTGGACAGGCTGTGATTATTTCACTTCCAATGTTTAATCTAATAATAACATGATATTTACCTAAGTAAAATATACAGTGGTTATACAGCATTATTTTTTCCATAGAAAATACCAGCTAAATAAATATGTGAAAGATAAGGGACAACTGAGAAATCCAGGCATGTAACTTACTAGCTTTAATATGGGATATGGGATATTTTTATGTCACAATGAATATATAAATATATGTGAAACCTTAAACAAGGTTGGTTTGGGTTTTTTTTTAATTTTTCTTCTAGAGTGGTGATGATATCCCTATGTTCTACTATGGTTTTCAACTCTTCATGGCTGGTTTCTGTCAATTTTAGATGTGAATAAGTAATACCTTGTCAACATAGTTAGAGGTGGAATTGTGCAAATAATTAGATTAGTTATGGCTATCACATAGCCTGCAAAGCTAACCTCAGTGCAACCACAACTTCCAAAACCTGTTTAAATAAAATTAATATTAATGGAGGAATAACATAAATAAAATAATTTAAATTATTTTTGCTGCTATAGTAAATAGGAGCTCTAGTATGAGACTGAGACTTCTGCATGCCAGATGCCACACGAAAGCAAAAGTAGTACAATGCCTACCTCTAAGAATTTAGAGTACAAATAAGAAATTCAGGACAGAACACATAAGGCCAGGAAAATGGGATAAGTACTAGGGAAAACTGAGTTATGTTAGCATTATTGGCAGTGGCCAAGGCAAGTCAACACTGTGGGTAATTAAAAAAATCATTGCATATAAAATGCATATGTAATTTCTGATGCATAATGTAAACCACATTTTTTTCTGCAATGAAACTCTCATGTGCATGCACTGTCAGTGTTCTTGACATATATAAAGTCTGAATTAGATGTTCTTTGAGAAGAATAAGGAACCTATCTTATGATTTATTCCATTTCTCTTAAGATTTATGAGCTGTCACAGAAACTGTTAATCTTAAAAAAAAAAATTCCAAGAGAATTTAAAAATTATATTAAAAACTTGTTCAATATCCCTTTCTCCAATAAGATTCTTCGAATACTAATGTCAGGCATCCAGCTAGGACGCCACTGCAACAAATAATGGGTAAAAGTCCTAAACTAAAAGTTTCTGTTATGTAGCTGGATAATTTTTGATAGACACCTTTGAAAGTTACATGTTTAGGTCACTTTTCCTTTATGACCATCTTTGCACACAGCTAGTCCCAACATGTACATTGTAAGTTTTACTCCTCATTCTCATATGAAGAATTAAGATATTAGAGTACACAATATTTATCCCTCTTTCTATTGCCACACCTGTTTAAATAAAATTTGAAAATCAGGCTGATAAGGTAGTTTAAAACAAACAAACAAACAAACAAACAAACAAACAAACACCAGACAATGATAACAGTCGTCACACTTGAAAACTTAGCTTTGTGTCACTAACTTTCAGTAACCAGAAGGACTAAGTTTACATTAACAGAATATATCTATGAATGTATGGATCTTTCATGTACGATTATACCTTTCACATACTTACACCTCAAACCATCCCCATAGACAATGAATGCTGTAGGCAGATGTCTAATGCACATTTATTGGCAGAAGTGCAGATAATTTCCTAGTACTATCTTCATTAGCGAGAGACTAAATAACATTAGTAATCATGCATGACAAATCTAAAATAAGCCCCCAAAATGCAAATATACAGACAGAAGGTTTCTAGAGGTTAAACTGATCAATGAGGACATATTAGAATAGGCATCAAAGTTGGGGGGAGCAGCGTAATACATGAGAAGATAAATTTTCCCCACAGAGGATAATTTTGACTACGTAATGGTTCAGCAAGCAGGCTTACTGAAGCAAACACAATGCGTTATTAGGGAACATTTAGATGGTATTAAGTAGGTAAATATTCTATTCACAGAATGAATAAGCCCAGTTAGAGTACATGACCTTTATTAGAAACCTTAAAAACACTTGCTAAGATGCATTTCTAGAACTAGATGAACCTAATTTGGAAAACTAAGGACAATTTGTACCAAATTCTGCTTTTTTTCTCCACCCTTGCAACAGCATAAAATGCAATAATCTTTCTTTTTGTTTGAAACTCAGGGAATCTGGACATTTCAGTGTATTTTCAGTCCAAATGAAATCTAGAAGTGTCAGATTTGTGAAATCCCATCATATTTTATAAGTCAAATTTATCTGTCTTCATACTGACAGTATTCGATATAAACTGCTGTTGTTCTCTGTATACCATAAAGAGTGGATAAACTGCCCTTGAGGGGTTTATGACATTTAGCTATGTAATTAACTTTTCTCTATTATAATTAGAAAACTTGTATAACTAATGCAAGTGGAGTGCAAGTGTTTATTTTGTAAATACCTTTCTGAGGCAAAAATTTGCATGTTATATGATCTTACATGTAGCAATTGAGAATATCTCTTTTCTTTTTGGTTTCTTTTTTTTTTTTTTTTTTTTTTTTTTTTTTTTTTTTTCCATAAGTGCAAGAGAAAAAACAACACCTTCCACCCAAAACACATCAAAGAAAATCATAGTCTAATCAACTCTGTTGAAACTTTTCTATGTATTATTACAAATGACCATTATGTGTACAATAGAAGGATTTTCTTTTTAGTTTGCTGTAGAAGTTTGGAGTAACAGCATCTTCAAAGTCAGGCAAATATTTTTACAATATTTGAATTAGTGTAAGTCTTCTATGTTGGTGTATGTATGTACATGTATTTATTTTTTTCTATGTAAGGTGAAAGAAACTGTACCCTCCATGCCCCAGATGAGCAAAATGGGACAGCTGACAACAACTGATATGGAGAAATCTGAGGTACTCAGTGACTTTTTTGTCTCAGTCTTCACTGGCAAGTACTCTTCAGAAAATCCAAAAGCAGGGACTGGAAGAATGAAGAACCACCCAGTATGGGAGAAGATCAGGTTTGAGACCATCTAAAGAACCTGAAGGTGTACAAGTCTATGGGACTTGATGAGATGCATCCACGGGTCCTGAGGGAACTGGAAGATGAAGTTGCTAAGCCAGTAGCCAACATACTTGAGAAGTTGAGGCAATCCAGTGAAGTTCCCACTGACTGGAAAAGGGGAAACATTACCCCCATTTTTAAAAAGGGAAAAAAGGAAGACCCAGAGAACTAGGTCAGTCAGTCTCACCTCTGTGCCCAACAAGATCATGGAGTAGATCCTCCTGGAAACTATGTTCAGGCACATGGAAAACAAGGAGATGATTTGTGACAGTCAACATGGCTTCACTAAGGGCAAATCATGTGGAACAAATTTGGTGGCCTTCTATGATGGGGCTACAGCATTGGTGGACAAGGGAAGAGCAACTGACATCATCTACCTAAACCTGTGCAAAGCATTTGACACCCTTGTCTCTAAATTGGAGAGATATGGATGCAATGGGTGGTGGATAAGGAATTGACTGGATGGTTACAACTCAAAGAGTCGTGGTTAATGTCTCGATGTTCAAGTGGAGACCAGTGACAAGTGGTGCTCCTCAGGGGTCAATATCAAGACCAGTGGTGTTTAACACCTTTGATGGCAACATGGACAGTGGGATTGAGTGCACCCTCAGCAAGTTTGCTGACAACACCAAGCTGTGTGGTGTGGTTGACACGCTGGAGGGAAGGGATGCCATCCCAAAGCACCTTGACAGGCTTGAGAGTTGGGCCTGTGTGAACTGCATGAAGTTCAATAAGGCTAAGTGCAAGGTCCTGCATGTGGGTTGACACAATCTTGAACACAGCTACAGGCTGGGTGGAGAATGGATTGAGAGCAGCCCTGAAGAAAAGGACTTGGGAGTGCTGGTTGATGAAAAGCTCCACATGACCCAGCAATGTGCACTTGCAGACAACAAAGCCAACTGTATCCTGGGCTGCATCAAAAGGTGAAGCAGAGGGAGGGAGGTGATTCTGCCCCTCTACTCTGCTCTCATGAGACCCCACTGGGAGTACTGCATCCATCTTTGGGGGCCCCAGTATAAGAGAGACATGGAGCTGTTGGAGAGAGTCCAGAGGAGGGCCACGGAGATGATCAGAGGGCTGGAGCACCACTCCTATGAAGACAGGCTGAGAGAGTGGGGTTGTTCAGCCTGGAGAAGGCTTTAGGGAGACCTTGTTGCAGCCTTCCAGAAACTAAAGGGGACTTAAAAGAAAGCTTGAGAGGGAGTTTTCACGAAGAAGGGCATGTAGTGATAGGACAAGGAGTAATGGGTTTAAACTGAAAGAGGGTAGATTTAGACAGATATTAGGAAAACATTTTTTATGATAAGGGTGATGAGACACTGGAGCCAATTTCCCAGAGAAGCTATAAAAGCTCCCTCCCTGTAAATGCTCAAGGCCAGGTTGGATGGGGCTTTGGGCAACCTGGTCTAGTGGAGGGTGCCCCTGCCCATGGCAGGAGGGTTGGAACTAGATGGTCTTTGAGGTCCCTTCCAACTCAAACCATTCTATGGTTCTATGATATACATACATGTGTATAAAGAAAGAAGAAAATCCTATATACATAAGTAGAAGGGTATGTGTATGTGTACATATGTGTGTATACATGTATCTATTCAAGATAATGCCACAATTTCGGTAACTTATGGAAGTTCTCGATGGCACTGAATACCAGCAAATAGGTAGCAGTGGCTGAAGTCAAATGGCTAAGTTGTGCCATCTCAATTGCTGTGCAGTGGTCTGTTCATGCACTAAAATGTGCTCTAGGAAATGGGACCTAGAACAGATAAAGCAGTCTTTCAGGGAGAAGTTCTACTCCCTTTAAAATAGAGAGCAAAATGCTAACAAGCCAGGGAGGACTGGAAAACAAAAAACAGAGGAATATTCTACAGTAGAAATTGCTCTTCAGGGCAAGGAATTCTTTTTCAGAAGATTGGATCTAGGAAAATAAGTATGTCTGTGGAGAATTGCAGGAAAGGAAGAAAGAAAAAAGTGCCTACCTCTCTAATGGGTAAATCTATACAGATATAACAGCGAATGGCTCTATAGCAATTTATTGTAACACCAGCCTTCACCTATTACAAATTGCTGATGGAACTTGTATCACAGAAGGCTAGTATGAGACCAAAAGGCAGACATAAGACAATGTCTTCTGTATCATTAAGATATAAGAGCAATAACAGAGACAGAAGCGGAGAGTTTGCCCATGTAGGTGCCTAAAGGCTTCTCCATACGTAACAGTTTTGCTCTCTCAAGTGTAACAGCTAAAGTAACAAAAAAACCCCCAAAACTGTGGATACAGTTGTAACTGTGTAACATCTTTATTTAAGAAAAAAGTCATAGCTAAGTATAGTACAGTATTATTCCCATGTAGCTTCTATGTAAGAATGTAACATGGTGAAATGAGAAAATAAATAAATAATACAACCTTGTGCTTATCCCCTATATTGAAATTCCTAGGCTTAGACAAGAAAGTCTTAAGAGCTAGGCCTTTCTATGGTAAACACAGAATATGGTATTCAAACAAAATAGGTAGAATTAAGCATGATGTTAATTCTTTGAACAATTTGAGTGTATGGAAGACTGACTGTCTCAGAGTCAAGAGAAATAAAATGAAACAGTTTTATATTCTGCAGAATTGCCCTCCTCTCTTGCCCATTGCAACATCTTAATCCCAATTCTGCATAGGCAGAGATGAAATGGGATTTTGCCACAATGTTCACAATTGCTCTGTCAGCAATACCAATTTTCACTGAAGAGATACTTACATCCAGTATTTAAAGCATGTGTGACTCTGAATTTAGAGTGTATAATATATGCGTGTATATGTATGTATATAAGTAAAGTGCCAGTTGTCCAGACCTCACAATAGCGATCTTTACTTGTTAGCTAGTCATAGATGAAGAAACGTGTATTGGTGTCTCATCCCACTCGGTGGGTTGCAAGGGACGTGAATCTCTGTATCCCCCAAAGGTGCAAATCGTGCCCAGCAGTGCCCCAAATTGAATGAGTCACAGTAATGACTCAGAGGAACAGTGTAACAGAGCTTTATTAACAACCTAGGGGCTAGGCGTCAGCAACGGGCAGCTGTGCGGATAAGGGGTAAAACACTTGCTGCAAACAACAGCAAGTACAAGCGGCAACTAGGCAAATTGATCTGGCAAAGGCAACAACCGGTTTTATAACACATAAGTTTCTTAAGAGGAAAGGAGAAGGACAGAAGATAGAGAGAGGATAGAGCAGGTATCACCACCCTTTGGTCCAAGCACAAGTATCATCACAAGCACAGCATATCTGTCCGCAAGTGGGTGCAGTGACAACAGCGTGACGCACATGCTCGCCTTTATGCTGTTCTGCCCTCAGGGCCCAGGCAGATGTTCTGCACCTGCAGTCCGTTATTCTGGAAGGTTCAGGGGTTGGGGGGCTCCTCTGGGGCCCCAGGTGCCCGGCGCATGCCCAAAGCAGCTGCTGGAGAGTTACCAGAGGGGGGGGGAGGTGGCTCTCCGTCCCCGCAGCGTGCCACCCCACACCTCCGTGATGCCCGCAGCTGCCAGGAGGTGTTTGAGACAAAGCAGTGTACTGGTGGCTCTTCAGCAGTCTTGCAAAACACATAGTCTTCCTATTTTCTGTCTCACAATTAATGAAAGTTTTATTTAATTATTTAATTTTATGTTCATGAATGCAGTTTTGTTTTGTGTGATAAGCTTACCTGGAGAAACATGCAGAGCTTTCTAATTGAGATTTCCAAGGAAACAAAGTTTATATAATCACACTATAATCACACAGACCTTAGCTTGTGTCAGTCTCACTCTGTGCTTCATTCTCCACCTATTTGCAAAAAAACCTTGAATACAGGGGCTGAATTAAAGAAATCTCAAGAAAAATGATGTTCATACAGTTCATACTGAGAACTGATAGTTGGGTAACGATGCAACTGCTAAGGTATGGTTGGGATGCATTTGTACTATATTTTATTTAGAAGCTTCTGGGTGGCCAACATGTATGCATACAGTTCTAGAATAGATGCAGCATCTGCTGTCATTTCCTAGCAAAGATGACAAAATGACATGACACAAAGGACACAGGACTGATGTTGACAGGGCTGGTGATTCCAGAAAATAGAACATAAATCCACTGAATGGAACAACTTGGTTTTACTTAAGACTTGTGTAAGACACAAGGAAAAGACGCTACTGAGACACTATTTCATTTGGTAGTTGAGAAATTATTAGTCAGATCCTTGAAGGTGTGTGAAAGAGAAAAAAATAATGGGGAATTTACTACTTTTTAAATGACTCTCTAACAGCTGCCAAATGGAGCTCTTGAAAGTCTAAGGCATTTGACTTTTTAGTGCATTTGTTATATGCAAGCAGTGCATGCATTAAGGTTTTTGACACTAAGTTGCATAACAACTGAATCCATCCAAAAGAAATATCATCAAAAACATAATTATATAAAATAATTGAACCAGCAGGTATCCCGTATTCTTACTGACTGTGTATAAAAGAAACATACAGTGTGTTTTGTAAAAATAATTTACTAAGCACACAATTTTCTGACAAGACTGGGGGCTGTAAAAATAAACTAATAATAAAATAAGCTGGGAAGGAGACATTTGCATTTATAGCAATGAAGTTCTAATTTTATAATCATCTTAAATCAAGACTTATGAAAATGTAATGAAGTCCAATTTACTGTTAATAGTTGTTTCATTTCTCTGAGAATAAACTTTTTCTTGCATTTCAATAAAGTACACTGATAGTAAATAATTTAAGCAGCATGGTACAATAGATAGTGTTATATATATCTTAAATGAAGCTGTTTAAGAAAAAAAAAAAGTAATGGCTTGAAGAGAAAAGTGCTTTGGGAGGAAGAAAACAGTAAAAGCAGCCTTAGAGGAAAAATAAACAAGTTTTCTAATGTTTTGCAAATAAAAAATAAGTTGCTCACAGTTTCACATAAGCATTGTATTCTCTTAAATGCTGTCTTTGCTCTGAGGAAGCCCTGTGGCTGTGACCAGGACCGTCCCCTTCTCTGGGTCCTGAGGGCACTGCAGGACCTACTGTCCCTGTCCCCCAGCCCACCCATGGCCAGGACCCCATTTCAGCCCCACAGGCCATCAGCCCCTATCCCAGCAGTGCCACAGCAGTGCCAGTCTCCAGTTCCCCATGTACTGGCCCATCCCTGGCCCATCCCCAGGGAGGTGCCCGATGCCTAGGTTTGGGGTTGCCCTGGTACCCCCCAACTGCCCAGCTCCTGGTTGGGGTGGTAGGACAGGCCCTGGATGACCCCAGGGAGCCTCCAATGCTCCCAGCTCTCAGTCCATGGGGAGCAGCTGGACCTTGTGGCACCCTGGGTACATGCTCAGTTGAGTAGGAAACTCAAATGAGAAATGACAGACACCTCTGTTGACTTTCCTTCCTGCACCATTATTAAGAATCATTACTCTATTTCCTCTAGTTGCAAAGTGAAGATGTTTCTGAGGCATTTCTTTTTACCAGAGCTTACCCTGAGAAAAGTTCTTCTGTTCTTCTTATAACGATAAGCATTTTTGGTAACAATTGGTATTGCATGCTTCTTCCACTACACTATTTTTCAGCTGATAGGAGGGTGGATTCAGATAGGTACCATCAATTTGCTTTCAGAGTGGAAGTTGAATGTAAATGACCTCAGAAATCAGGATAATCTTTAAAGATGCCCTAACCACTAAAAAGATCCAAGATACCTGGAAAATTCAATGAATCCCACATCCCATTGGAAATGTGTCTTTAAAGACATTTCTTATGAATCTAACTTGCATCTGTTTCTGCACATCGTGACATGCAGTTTGGTATGTCTAATAAAAAAAATCTGCTTTTTGTTTCAAAACAGAAAAATCCTGAATGGAAACATATACACTATGGTTTAGGCCATGCAAAGCATGACGATAGAGTTTACTTGTTTTTCTCCTCTTCTCTGATTTAAGCAAACAATAGGTTTTGAAATTGTAAATGGTGCTCAAAAGGGTGTTTAAAACCATACGTGACAACTTTCACAGTCTTATGTCAGAACCTTGTAATAATTTTTTATCAGATAGGTTCTTAAGAGGTACAAATGTTGGTCGCTGTCTCCAGCTGACTACCCATCAGTGTGACTGGCCTTAGCTGACACAAAACTGTATGTAAAATTTCAGGTTTAATAAGTGCAAGTGGTTTAAGGCTTGTCGCAAAGCAATTGTGGAATCAAGTTGTCTTCATCATCCAAAAGCATTACTCGTATTTCTGTAATCTTGTAGCTGCTCTGATATTCAGGGGCATGTGGATGTCCCAGCTTTTAAAGCTTTCTATGCATTCAAGTTATTTTCCAGTCATACGCAGGACTATGTTTTGTTCCTGACAAAATTCCTTTCTAAACTCTAGTATTTCTCCACATGTGTCTCCCAAAAATAAATATATATTCATAATCTAGGGGAGAAGATGGATTTATGTACGTTTGAATGCATGACAAAGAAAAAAAAAAGTTTCCATCTGTAAGTCAGTGATCAGACCACTCAGGGCACAAATGATGTGGGTTTTGCCATGTATGACATTCATATGTGCCATCCCTAGTAGCATTTGACATACAGCTGTCAGAGGGAAGACCACTGCTGCAGTCTACAAAAGTGTTATTTTTTTATATTAAACAATTTTTGTCCCAGACATCGCATACACTTCTGCTGCATCCTGCAGCACCGGGCTATGGAACCACGCTTTGATCTCAACCAGTTGCGAATGTAAGGAGGTCACTGGGAGGGGAATCGCGTGCTGCCATAACTGCCTTTAACGGGTTTTTCTAGTAGCAGAAATATCTTGGATTATGGAAGCTCCAGGAGAAATCATTGCCTGAAAATTAGAGATACTTGTGGGGGTGTCAGTAAAGGTTTACATGTAGGAAAATGGATCATCCAGGATCTTGTTAGTCTGTGTGTCCATGATTACTGGTGGCAGAGCATGCATACGGTCTATATACTGTATGGATAGATCTTCAAGAAGGCCAATTCCATATGTTTCGGAACAGTTCACAAAAGTAAATCACCTCTGCCCCTACAAACACAAAACTTGGGTTTGCTGAACTGAATTACTTCAGAAACTAAGGAAAGAGTGGGAGTATTCTCCTGGAAGGTGAAAAATATTAGCTTAAATATTTTCTGACAGAGGAGAGAACTGAATGAATTTTCATCCTTTTCATCCTGGAAGAGCTGTCCAACCATAAGGGCAAAAGAAGGCCATTATCATCTTTTCTTCCTGTGACCACTTTTTTTTTACCTCTGAACCAGATTCTGGTGTCCATAAAATCAGCAAAAGTTCTGCCAAAATTCTGATGGACAGGAATTAGTCTTTCTTAACACTTATGGGTGAAGGAACAATTTTTCAGACAGGTATTATAAAAATCTCAAGACTTTGTCTCTGAAGACAAAGTTTTTCACACCTAAGCATACCAGAATGTACTTTTACTTATTTTCTGTAACACGAGTTTGGGATCTTTCCAGTCCCTCCACAGCTCTGTTTGGCAGTTCAGCTTTACAAACAGACCTTCCTTTAAAATTAAGCAGCTTCACTGAGACTACTTGCTGATTACAGCTGGGAAGTTACTACTGAGAAAAGTATATCCTCTCATTTTCTAAAGCCAATACACCTTCCGTCCTTCTCCCAGGACATTAAGCAGACTCTTTTAAACATTTGGTTGTTAGTATTCATCAGGTTTAGAAACTGCTAGTTAGAATTCTCTGTGCTATGTTACAGAACCCTCTCTGATCACGATCAGAGGGGTGAATAAAATCTAAAATGCATACTGTTAAAAAAAAGAAAAAAAGTTGCATAAGGAAAATTATTTGTTCCTGATGGGAGGAAAAAAAAAAAAAAAAAAAAAAGGAGGGTTAACATTGCTCTTCCTGCAAGTGAGATGGNGTTCAACACAGATTTGTAGATCATATGCCTAACTCTCAGACAGAGACAGCAGTGCCTTCATCAATTAAATGACTTTGGTTTTATCAGCCTGGAAGTCTTCAGCATGCCTGTGAACCCAGTACATTTTATCTTGACCACTGTTTCTCAGACACCTTTGCTTCCACCCACCTGGCAGCTTTGCACCAGAGTATTAACTGAGTGTGGCTGGGGAAGGAAAAACAGTATGTTTCCATGGAAGTGAAATTCCTCAGCTGTAACAGCACCCTTGTAAACCTGCTGGGTTTAGAATTTAAACTCTGTCTTTAGAGGAATGTGTGATGGCCCTTAAGAAGCACTGTTAATGGAGCCAGGAAAACTTGTCTTTCTCTAGCAAATATCACAAGTTAAGGCTTAAGTTTTTCCTTGAATGTCCTTTCAGACCTGAATTATTTTATTTTGCTTTAAACCTGCTTTTTTTTTCACACCTAATGACAGCCAAGTTGAAGACTGATTAGATTTAAAATGGGCATAAAGCTATTAGATCCATATGTTAGATGACATTCAGCTGAAATAGATAATTGTTTACATGACTTTGAATGCCAATAGCACAATAAAGACAATCCCTACGGCTAGCTTCTCTACACATTGCATTTGCTATCTACTGGAATTAGCTTACTATTCAAATCTCAGCTCTCATATAGTGAACTCTGAACATCACGAAATTTTCTTTATCCTTTTTTTTTTTTTTTTTTAAAAAAAGTTTAAACTGGTCATAGACTTCTAGCTCAATTCTGCTGTCTACAAAGTGGCCTGATGAAAGCTTTATCAGTAAAAACTCTAAGAAAGCAGCACACTATAAGTTTTGAAGACTTAAATGTTGTTCTAATACTACTGGTAAAATCATTTTTAGCTAGAGTATTTCTTTCATAGATTTTTTTAAACTAAAATTCTGCTTAGAAACTGAAGTTCAATAGATGTTTGATTTCAGAAAAATTGAAACATTGCTGGAATTTTAATAAAGATGATATTTACTGTTAATGTTGCCCCGTTTCTACTAATAAGCAACTGCGCAAAAGCTGAGTTTGGCTAACAAGAGTTTGTCTCTTGAATTAAAAATGTTTCTATCTTTAGAATAAGGAATCAAACAAGGCATTCTTAGATGTAGGAAAGTGAGCTAGAAGTTTTATGATAATTTCATTTTTCATGAAGTGTCTACCATTACCAGTCTTAACGGAACATAAAACATTTCCAATATAAAAGAAAACTTAGGAGAGCCATTATGAGAAACTATAAAAATACATGTTTAGAACATATGACAAACTATAAAAAAAAGCTTAGAACATCCAAGAGATAAGAAGCAAAAGATTTCCAGAAACAGAAAGAAGCCTTGGATGATAAAAATTCTATTTACTATACTGAAGTTACCCATTGCTAACCTCCAGACAGTTATGCAGTCTTAAATTAGAGATAAATCTTACACAAAATAGAAACGAACCATGACTATTTTCCCGATGTTTTAGGCAGAGAACCAACTAGAGAACCAAGGGCCTTATATTCCGAATATAATATTAGTGTTCTGGTAAGAATGCTATAGTTGGGAATGTTTATTGCATGAACATGAGTAGAGATAGTGTTTGTTATTTATTTTTAAATCTGGATTCAATTAAAAATACAATAGGCCACCACATGGAAATAAACACTGGTTTTAAAAATCGACTCTTGCAAGTATTACAGGAGGACTGTTAAGTAGGAAAAAATATTTTCATAGCATTGGAATTAGAACCATAATTCCCTCTGTGAAATGTAGAAGAAATTCCTCTGAGTTTCTGCTGATACTTGGAGCATGCTTATTAGCAAATACTGACAGAGCCTTTGATTTAGGTTTTGTTTCTCTGTAATTTCTTTTTTTTTGTTCCCTTGAGCTGTTTATTTTGTATACTGTTTGGTTGGGGTTTTTTTTGGTTTTTTTTTTTTTTTTTTTTTTTTTTTTTTTTTTTTTTTTTAATGAAAAAAGTTACTGCCCTATTTATGCAGAATTCCTGAAGCATCACCTTTATGGACAGAGGACCACAGGATAATTTGGTGTTATACAAATAATATACCAAGAAATCCTCTAAAACCTCTGAAGAGACAGATCAATCTTACTAAAATCTTGACAAATATTAACATTACCTAAGAATATGCTGTGAAGATGATTTTCTTAAACTTAGAGGTTACCCATAAGAAAAATTGTTTTCAGATTTAATGTCAAAGTTAATCATTTTAGAGGCATCTGAATATAAAGCAAAATATATAATAAGATAATGCTCCTTCCATTTTATAGGTAAAGGAAACTGGATCAGTAAGATTAAAATATTAACTGAAGATACACTCTACTGCTTTCCAAAAACAAAAAGGTGTAGAAAATTACTTTCAATATTTCAGGTTTTGGGTTTTTTGTTTTTTGGGGTTTTTTTATTTGTTTGTTTGTTTTGTTTTATATATGAAAGTCTTCAAGTAAATCTTAAGAAAAAAGAAAAGCTGCCCCTGAAGTCTGTGAAACCAGAAATGCTTAATTTATTTGAAATTTTATGTGGTAGTTCAACTACATGTGTAGGCTTAATTTTCTTTTTTTTTTTTTTTTTTTTTTTTTTTCC
>VXBL01018527.1:534109-552173 GCA_013400195.1 Aramus guarauna
AAAAAAAAAAAAAAAAAAAAAAGAAAAAAAAAAGTACCAATTAATAGAGGAGCTAAATCTTAGAATCTTCAACCCTTCTGCTTCCATTTTTTTCAACAAGATAGTTTTACTTCTGTGCATATTTAGCATTTCTTGCCTTCTGCTCTTCTTCCATATAAGCTCCTCATTTCACTTAACCTGAAAAATGAAATAAAATACTTTATATACCTGGCTTCTGCCAGGTGTTGTAAAGATAAGTGCTTGATTATAATTTGAAATTTTGAACTGGGAACTGACAGAGAAGTAGAAGGTATTAACTTTCTTTTTGTTTAGAAACCATTTTTGCACATGAATGAAGCATGCCTGTTTGCATGTGTTTTCTGTGCTTGCTTATCTATTTGTGTCACCCCAATTTTGGGGATATTCAAATCTCTTCTGAAAATATAGTTTAGTCTTGTCCTATAGTAAGTGGTTCTGCTGAGTTTGCTCCACATGCTAAAATGCTGGAATATAAACTAAATCTGTCATCATTAAATATGCTTCAAAATTATGTAGCTGCAGATTTTCATAATGTTTGTCTGCCTGTTTCAATGAGTGGTCTAGATAAAATTGAGAGAATTTTTTTTCCTCCTCATTTCCTTCATTAACTAGACCAATGAGTACAGCTGTTAGTGCCCTGTAACTAAATAGGTGAAAGACCATCATTGTATGCTTAATTTGCCCTAGGTATTAAAAAAAAAAAAAAACAAAACAAAAAAAAAAGCCCACATAGGATCTGCTGCCTGTAAACAATATAGGATTTGCCAATATATGCCTTTTTTTCTTTCTTAAGTTTAATGTATTCCTAGAGAATGAACATTTGAGTCTATTGCTAGGCTAGGCTAGGCTAGGCTAGGCTACACTACACTGTAGACTAGTGTAAGCTGACAGTGTTGATGTACAAAATGCTACTTATTAGTGTATTATTAGCTTTCCCATACGCTTGCATGGATTCCCAACCTCATTAAAGCACACTTGTTCAAAAAGATCATGCCTTTACATCTAAGCTTAAGTATTTACAGAAGTCCTTATTTATTTTTATGCTTCAGCAGCAAGACTTTAAATCCATGTTTCCTACTTGTTAGAAAAAGAGCCAAACAACTTGTTTATTAAGTTGAGCAAAGGACACTTTTCCTTTCTGAAGCTGTGTAACTGTGAAAAGGACTAGAATCAGAAGGCTTAAATCTGTTTAAATATGTAATACCAGTGTTTCTACTGGATACACACATCTTCTTATCAGCAGAAAGCACTAGGTGTTCAGAGTGAACGTGGAAGACTGGACCAAACCTACAGTTATTTCTGAGATGGGATTATGTGAATTACGGATACTGTCATGCGAGAAGGAATAGTTTTAAATATGATTGCTAAAGAAAAAGCTCTGACTCTTGAATAAATGGGGAGGTGCTGGGTATCTCTGTGAGCCACATCCCTGCCTAGGATTCTGTGCACCTGACGCTGAAGACTAGATGAATGAAGAATGTAGGTACCTAAAAATCACATACTATATCACTTAATATACAGTTAAGTTCTTATTAGGATGTAGTTTTCAAGGACTAACTGCCAAATGGGAAAGACTTTCTGTAGCTGAATGGGCTTTTAAAGAGTGCCATGTATCAGAGTTATTTCTTTATATTATATCCTAGAGGAAACCAGTGCTTTACTAGTGCTTTACAATAGTGTGAGGATAGAAATTTAAAAAAAAAAAAAACCCAGATCTGCCAAGTATTTCAGTGAGTGAAAAGCATGAAGAAAATGGATAAGAGTTTAATTCAAAATGTACTTAAATGGAGGGAAAAAAAAAAGTGTTGCTACAGGCCTATAAAAATCTTATTGTGCATGGCACTAAATGTGATGTTAGCTGACACACCAGCACGCTGAGTTAACTACTAGTGGTATATTTCAAATTCATTGTTGAGAGACATGTTGACTTTTTTGTCATAAAACCTGAACAGCTGTATTTTAGCAGGAGATTTAGGGGGGAGAAAAGGTATTAAAAGTGTATCAGTCAACACAAGTTAGAGAAGGAAGAAATTATTTTCATATTCTGAAGTACAATGGAGTAGTTTTTAAAAAAGTTTCTTTTGAATTAGTCCTTGTACTAATAGTACTCTAATGTAGACAGCCCTTAATCATTGCATCTCACTGTTCTCTAGGAATCATTGTGTTAGCTTTGGTAATACTGGAAAGGAAAATAAAATGGTTAAATAATCAGATAACCCCCCAATATATTTTGGTCTCACACTTTTATTTCCATTTGGTATCAGTAGCATTGCATTGCATAGAGTCTTTTTGTTTTTAATAACGTAGGGCAAAATCAGTCAACAAATAATTTCAATGCATTGTGTTACTCTCTTCTGCCTTAGCAAGGGCATTATTCCTGACCCAGAAAGATCTTATTTCCCAGCAGCTGATATTTCTACATTATACTTGCAATATTTTGTTACTGGTTTTCTGTGTAGTGCAGTTTTAGCCTTAGAAAAGATTCATCCCAAGAAATAGTTAATAGATGTCCCATACTTTGTCTTAGCTCCTATCAGGAATAAGCTAGGCATTAGTACTTCTGTGGGAATGGGGTTTTATATCTTAAAGAGTAAGCTCATACCAATATCTCATTATAAGGGGGAAACTGCTTGATTAATAGCAGTTCAATATTTGCAAGATATTCTGTTTTTCTTTATTATTTTTCCAGCATTCTGGATAATGGTGTTCTTAAGATTCCCAGGGATTTTGTTTATTTAAAGAAGGGGATGCAATAATGGTGCAAACATTTACATCCCTTCTTTCTTAACAAACTACCATACAGGCAGCAACCAACTCTAAGTATTTATGTCCTTATTCACCTGTATGTTTTCAAGTCCCAACATATTTCATGTTCTTATTAAAGTTCTATTTTTACAACTCTGGCTTAATGATACAAACATCGATTTCCCATTATCTGTGGATAAAATTTATATAGTGTCCCTTATACATGGCGTAGAATCCCACAGAAATGTCCAACACAGAATAAACTTTATAAAATAGATCTAATGAGGAGATCGTAAATAGCTCTCCCATAAATAAGAGTAAAGGCACAGTGGCAAGAGATAGCACATGAATAAAACTCAAATTTATATAACTGTCCTGGTTTCAACTGAGATAGAGTTAATTTTCTTCATAGTAGCTAGTATGGGGCTGTGTTTAGGATTTGCCCTGAAAACAGTGTTGATAATATAGAGATGTTTTTTATTGCTGAGCAGTGCTCACACAGGGTCAAGGACTTTTCTGCTTCTCACCCCACCCCACCAGTGAGTACAGAGAGTCGGCTGCGGGCGCACAAGAAGCTGGGAGGCTGACACAGTCAGGACAGCTGGTCCCAACCAAAGGGAGCTTCCATACCATATGACGTCATGCTCAGCATATAAAGCTGGGGGAAGAAGAAGGAAAGGGGGAATGTTTATAGTGATGGGGGAATGTTTATAGTGATGGCATTTGTCTTCCCAAGTCACCGTTACATGTGACAGAGCCATGTTTCCTGGAGATGGCTGAACACCTGCCTGCCCATGGGAAGTGGTGAATGAATTCCTTGTCTTGCTTTGCTTGTGCGCCTGGCTTTTGCTTTACCTATTAAATTGTCTTTATCTCAACCAATGAATTTTCTCGCTTTCAGTCTTCTGATTCTCTACCCCATCCTGCCGGGGGTGGGTAGTGAGTGAGCGGGTACGTGGTGTTCAGCTGTGGCTTGGGGCTAAACCACAACAGTAAGTTAGAGAGATGTGATTTGCAACAGAAATATTTGCATTATGACAGGTACCAAAAATCAATTCATTGTTCTTCATATATTAAAAATAAAATTCTCCAGACAGCATTTCAGATTCATAAATGTAGTAGTGCTGTGGGATAACCCTGGCTGGCGGCTAAGCTCTCCATGGGATGGGGAAGAGAATAGGAAGAGCAAAAGCAAGAAAACTTATGAAGCAAATTAACTCCATCAGATCCAGACTTAAAAATCATATCTTTGACAACAATTCATGCCAGTGTCAACAAAGCTGAACATAAAACAAAAATTATTAGCATCATAATCTTACAAGGAAATATTAAATCAGTGGGTACTGGAACTAACTGGATATGGTCTTGCATGTATTTTGTCTGACTGTTCAAAACATTGAAGCCGTTCTGCACTTGAGCATTTTGGATGGCAGGGCAGTGATGTCTGGTGTGGGTAGATTCACTGATGTCTAATAGCATGAGAGATCATGCTAAAATATTTTCATCAATTATAATACTTCTACCTTCTTTTTTTTTCTACTTCAGTATGTACTTGCATCACACTTGTAAGAACATAAACATCTTTAAATTTTTTACCCTTCAGTGAAATTTACTTCATGATGGTCAGTAAATTAAATAACTACTAGGGACCTGTGAACTCATACTTAGAGAGGGCATGATCTTAGATGCTTCACTTCTTTCATGGACACAGGGTGATGCCTTCCACATTGAAAGATTAAAATGTATTCAGTGCTAAATGCAACTCTAAACTTAAAAAGGAATAATCAGCTGCATCCAGTGCTTTCATGAGTCACAAGCTGCATAGTGCTCAGCACTGTCATACAATCATCAAAAAAAGAAGAGATTATACTAGGATGAATGAATAAGAGTATTGTTTGTCGATTGCAAGAAGAGGTTCTCCTGTATCTAATATTGTAAGACTCAAGGAGTACTTCTGAGTGTAGTTAGAAGGCTAGAAAATGGTGGGGAAAATGGCAAAGAACAGGGAATGTCCTAACCAGAGAAAAGAATCCAGAGGAGAGATGATGGTAGTCTTCCAACAGTTAAAGAATTTTTAAAGACAAAGGCAGTAATCTGTTCTCCAAATCTTTAGGACAAAAGTAATTGCAGCAAGAGAACTTAAGTTAGGCATTCAGGGGTTTGTCAGAGATTATAAAGTGTTCAAATAGATTATTTAAAGATTGCAATATCTTTATCAGATATTTCAAAAAACACGCTATCTCACCATTTGTCAGAAATGACCTTGGTATGATTATTCTTACATTAGGGTACAGGTGATGTAAAAGAACTCTTGGTATACTGTTCAATCAGATTTTACATGAGACCATGGATGTGTTGGGGAAGAAGAGAATGGAGAAACTGACAGAAATGTTAGGTTAAATATAATTTTTACACAAGTAAAAATGTCTGTAGATTTGAGTTTCTGTTATACATTTCTTTTGATATGTGGATCACTAGAGATGATCACATGGATCACTAGACTCAACAAGGTGTAACACACAAACTGAAAGCAATGGAATCAAAGATGTAGGTCATGTGTAGGTACGTCCTTGATGACTATAGCAGCTCAAGATGGTGATGAAATGCATTTCAAACTCAGAATAAAACAAATTTCCTCTGTTAAAATAGCCCCAGATAAGCAACAAGAATGATAAAGGCTTTTTGTCTTTTATTCCAGGCTATGTTGAAACAGTAGCTTTTTCCCAATTTGAAATGAAAACCATTTTTGAAATACTATTATTTCAGATATAATGTGCGTTCCTGTCTAGACTGAGTCTATTTTGGGTTCTCCATGCTTTTGCCCTAGTAAACAAGGAACATCAGCAATTGCAGAAAGCACAAAACTAAAATCGTTTACAACTTCTGCTCTGTGCCTTTTTTTCCCCCTTCAGCTTATTCAGCAGTTACATTACAGCTATCAGAAGAAAAAGTTGGATTTGCTTGGCTAGCTTTCAGTATGCTGTCAATACAAAAGCTCCACCTGTCTTTCCAAATTTAAACTTAATATAACATTTCTGTTGTCCCAATATTTGGCCAAACTCAGAACATGGATTAGGAAAAGCTGCCTGAGCTAAATCATAGAAAAACAGAGATTATATAGATAGGTTGTCCTCAGCACCTCAGTCTGCTGTCATCACAATTCTGTCTGCATTAGTGCGACGTCTATGTCTTGATAAAAGCAAATGTCTTGCAAAGGGGTTTAGCCAGAAATATACAAAATACCAAGCCAGAAGGAAGGAAAAAGTTCATACTAAGGTTTATATTTTTTTAAAAAGACAGTGTAAAATTAAGTTTATCTTTATATTTAGTGTCTACAGAAAGTGACTCATTCCTTTTTATTTTATTTTTTCAATGAGAGATCTCAGCAGCTTGCATTGATTTTTGACATTACTTGCTAGGCACTCAGCATTTGGGAAAGTGAGTCACTTGCTAACAAGCAGCCTAGGAGCTTTCTTTGTAACAGTGCTCAGTCCTTAGCCAGTTCCATTATTTTCAATCAGTACTGGTGGATGTCAATGTCTGAAAAATTGGGCCTACAAATCTAGAAGTCAGGAACATCTATTTCAAAGTCCTACCCATTGTCTGTTCTTTACTTATATGCTATTCAGGTCATAATTGACCAGCACAGCTTTAGGGGAAAATGATCTCCGTCAATATGTGTTCTTAAACATTTGTCCACCCGTTTTCTCCATTAGCTGAAACTGGAAGAACAAAAAAATAAATGACACCATCACAAACAGGTACACATTAATTTCTCTTAGTTTTAAAATTTTACAATATTTTCTCAAATACAGATTTTATTATTGTTTGATGATGATGACAGTGATGACACAGTGGTGATGGAGGAGGAGGAGGAGAAATATTGGATGAATTTTGTTGGACTATATTCCTAGAAATATGTGAAACTTGAAAACTTAGTATTTAATTAGTCCAAATGAATCTCTCAGACATGTATCTTTTCAAGCAACTCAGTCAATGAAGACGTTTTCTCAATTCTTGAATTAATTTTCTATATTTTTGCTACTAAAAAAAGCTAAAACAAGTAAGAAGGAAGAAAATAAATTTGGGATCTAAATTTTAGACAGTACAAGTTAACAGAGACCGATATCATAATCTGACCATTTATTTTCAGATTTAAATTAATATTTTTGTCTTTCTCAGTTTTTTAAGTATTAAATAATCGTATAACCTGTCACTTCTGCTGTTAATAAATCTCTTTAAAATTGTGTTAGATTTTACATGAAAAATATGCAAATCACTATCAATGTTGTTGACGTTTTATACCATTTTTCCTGGTGTATAATAAAGTTGATCATAAAAATGAGAGGAGAGTTGTTGATTTTGTTGGGTTTTTGTTTGTTTGGGGTTTTTTTAAGTATGTAATGTGTGTAGATTTTGGGTGGTCACCCACAGACTGGAATAAAGAAAAATGCCTATATGAGAGGAGGAAACTTGAACTAATTTATTGATTGTGTAATATGCTAACCTCAAAGGAGATATATTTATATATCTATATATATCTGCTAATATTAGATTCTGCAAAACCTAAGACAGATTCTTTGCTAGAAATGCCAGAGTGTGTTTGAACTCCTTTGTCCTTACTTTCAGCACAAGTCAAATGTGTACTCTGTTCACTGAGGCTCTTAGGAATTTGTGTCACACTTACGTTGGAAGATACTATGAGTTATATTAAGTTCTTGTCAAGACTTTTTATTCACCTCGAGAAAGCATTGCTATCTGAAGATAATAGAAAATTTTAATGCTCCACTTTAGGGGTGAAAGAGCAAATCTGAAATGGCAAAGATCAATTGCTCGTATTTAAGAAAAGAAAACACACATTATCAGAGTAAGGATTATTCTGAAAGTTTTGGTTTTCAGCCTTCCAAATGTTCTTCTCTTTTGCTTTCTTTCATTAAAATTCCAGATTCATTTTCTTGGTTGAGCTTAGAACATAAATCTGAGTGAAAGATCCTCAAATTGCCCCTTACTTATGCTCCCTTAATACTTAGTGATCCTCATAATGCCTTTAAACAAGGGTTAAGTTTTCCCCTTCCTACTTTTAGCAGAGACCTCTTCCACCATCCCTGTGACCCTGGGGTCAGAAACCCTGGGTGGCATGTAGTTATGATGCAATTAATGATGCTTCAACTCCAAGTAGTGTCAAGAGACATATATTTGGACAATTGGACTTTCATTCAGGAAGCATGCCTGGATCTGTTTTAGTTTCCACTCTAAAATAAGGTATGACCAAATCAATCCCACTGGTTCTTCCGGAAACATCATCTTCCAGCCTAAAATGGCCATTCTTCTTCTGAAGTGTCTGTCCATTGTTATACAGAAGACAGCAATGGAATAGGATTTCTCAGAAAAAAGGTGTTACATCTCCGTAAATGTTTCATTTGGATGTCATATTTCTTGATCCTGGTGACACAGTATTACAACAGGAGGCCTTATTTCAAATGTAACAAGAGCAGCAGATGGCTAGTTCCTTGAAAGACCTAACCCTGTATTTAGATACAACAGAGCTGATATGCAATGTTATCCCTCACCAGACACATCAGTATTAAGAAGCTGTTTTGAGGATGTCTCTGTGTATTAACTGTAATAATAGTGCATGTTTTAGAAAGAAATGCAAGCATTAAATTCTTTGCAGATAATCCTTTTGACAAGATGGGATGGATAGAGGTGCAAATAAAAGACCTATGGCAGCAATCTTGTTTCCTGCTTATTCAACATCAGTTAAGCTGCTTTACTATTGTTTTAATAACCACGACATTTTGAAGGTATGGTTGTTTAGGCTTATAACTAAGAATGTTGCCAAGACACTGCTGTACTTTTTTTCCTTAACGTTTTCCTGCTTAAAGATCTGCCACATTACCCTAGCCGTACGCAGGAAAAGCATCTTTCCTCCACTCCCTCTTGCATCTTTGTTTTAATGGAACATTTATATGCAAGTTATTTTGAAATACAAGATGCCTAATCCCACTTACCAGTATTTGACAACCTCTTTGGTGTTCCTTTTTGGAAACCATTTACAAACTACCTTTCAGAACTAGTGCAATCTGGTTAGTCAAGACATCAGCCATGTAAATATCTCAATGAAAACTGCATGGTTTAGCTCCTCTTTGCCTAATCCCTGAATTAATATTCCAATACCTTCTAACAGCAGCAAACTGCTTCACCACGTGCATTTTATGGATTAGCTTAAATATTTGTTGTAGAAATTTTTTTCTCTTTTTATCATAGCTGCTGCAATTTTATTTTCAGTTATCATAAAAAATGTGCATTATGTCCCTTGCTCTTCCAGTCATCAAAACTATGCATAGCTTTATAAGATACTGAACATGTTTTGTTTCAGTGGCTGTTCATGCTGTTAACTACTTTCCTACTATTTCTTAGAAAATCTTGGAGCTGTAATTCCACTTCTCTGTATTCAGTTGTGATTCTGGTGAAGAAACTTGGAGACCTTTATAAAAAGGGTAAAGTAGACAAGGCTAAGGAAGGTGCTATTGCAGGAGTTAGCTGTGTAGTATCTGACACAAAAGTTCACACAATGGAGAATGTGAACTAATAGCACAAAGTTCGTACCATCCACCTTCCCTAATTGATTTCAAAGCTAATGGTGGCAATAGGGGTGGGTGGGAAGAAGTTCACATTTCTCCTTGGGGATAAGCAATGAGTGGGGCACATTTAAGGGGGTAAAATAATGAAAGACAAACAACTTGAAGGGCAGTCATATGCTGCCTTGCAGTATTTCAAGATGCTGGTCATGCCTCAGTGAAATGCTATGGTAAAAATATTACATTTCAAGGCCAGGATCTCATTTCATCAATCTGTGGCTGTTTCAGACCTTTCTACTCAAGAAGCATCTCTGCAGGCTTTAGTTCTCTTCCTCTCTAACAGTTTTTCACAGGGGTATTTTCACTGTTTTCTCTTATGATCTACTGTCTAACCTAGAATTTGTTCTCTGAAGTTAAATTTGTTAATAAGGGGTAGTAAAAAGTTTTGACTCTGCACAGAAGTCAGAACCTTATA
The DNA here is from genome assembly GCA_013400195.1 of Aramus guarauna. Classification (NCBI taxonomy): domain Eukaryota; kingdom Metazoa; phylum Chordata; class Aves; order Gruiformes; family Aramidae; genus Aramus; species Aramus guarauna. The sequence continues at coordinate 543,929 of VXBL01018527.1, forward strand.
GAAGACTGAAAAGGAAGAAGAAAAATGGAAGATGAAAATGGAAGATAAATAATAGAAGACAATAGAAGAAAAAATATTTTTTTCTTATTACCACTGACTTGGAAATATTGAAGATCATAACAGTTGCCAGGTTTTATTGTTTAAACTTAAAAGTTATATTTTAAAAGGAAAGAATTTCTATCTTGGGTTTCCTTGCTACTGTCTTTAGGATTTTTTCCTCATCTGTGTTAACTTTCCTCACATTTTTAATATCCATTATATAGCTTTTCTTTTTTTAATGAGTTTTTAAAAAGCTCTTTTAAGGAGCCTTTCTGCAGCTGTTTCCTCCCTTTCTCCTGCCTTTATGTAAGAATGTGATAGAAGCTTTATTGCATTCAATTAATGCAAAGATTTCTTCTGCTCTCTGTCTATTAAAATGAAATATCTTCTTTTATCAATGATATTTTTATCATCTGCAAATCTCAGTTATTCTAATTCTATGGAAGAAATAGAAAGATACTTTTATTGGTGTGATTACCACTTGGAAGTAAACATTTATTCAGTGTATGGACACTTATGTATCTTCATGCTGAGATTTGCTTTGGATGCTTCATTCGAACAGTAGTGAGATATACTTATACATCAATTTATAAATACACCTTACAATATATCTATAAACAAGCAGTTGTTTTCTTTGTTGTATATATTGCAGTGCTGCTGTCTCACAAAGTGAAGTATGTTGTCTCCATCATGCATAGTTTCTCCCATGGAATTATCTTAGTGAGCTAGTCATTACGTACCACAGACATTTTCTTCTAATATCTCTGTATTTTTTGTCTTATGTAAAATAACATCCAGCAAGTCTTGAATTTTTACTCAATATATACTTACGACTGTGCTAGCCTATGTTCTAGAAAACAATCCTTTTCCACACTGTGCTCATTGATACTGATAAAGGAAAATTTATCATGCCAGATCCTACAGCCTGGACTAACATTCTCATCCTGCTCGCCTCTCTGGATAGGTAGGACGGAGGTCTGCTAACGAGAATATATATATACATATATACAGTGTAGATCCCCGCAGCAGCTAGGCTCAGACACAGTCTGCCCAGTAGCTGGTCCTAGAATCCCAGTCTCCCCAGTGGCTGGCGCCTGGACATATGAGCCCCTGAGGGCAGAGACCTGCCCCAGCTGCTGGTACAGACCCTCACACACACACAAGGCTGGCCAGGACTCACTTGGTCCCAATGGCCGACCCCACTGTGCTCTGTCTCCTAGAGAAACGTGGGTGCTTTCACACCCAGAGCTGCCCTTAGATACCCACTCACTAGGCTACTTCACCTGCTCACCAGGTCCTCCAGATCGACCTTTTCTAACCATCACACACTTACTTGCACATCTGCAGTTGCCTTGGTCGCCGGCACCACACAGGCCCTCCCACCTGTGGTTTGACCTCATTTGCTGCACTCACATCCCATATACACACACAGGTGCACACAGCATAGAAAGCCCTCACCCATAAGTGAGTTTGAAAGGAGTTTAATAAGAAGACAGGACAGACTGTGCTGGTCAGGTGCAGGGCATTGCCAGGCAAGCGTACTGACCAGCCAACTATCTACACACAACTGACTCTTTTTATCCCCTTACACCTCTATTTCCTCACTCTTGTTTCTCCACTAATCACCTAACGCCGTCCATTGTTCTATGTTTGGTTCCTCTCCTAAATATCCCATAGTAAGTCCTGTGCAATCCTAAATGGCTTTTACATCACACCCCATAATATGTCCATCCCTTAGGCTGAAACTCCCTTTAGTCCGAAAGGTGACTGGAAAGATGATTCCTGTGACTTATGGCGATGGGTTTTACACCTGGACTGGGGTTGACGGCTCTTCTGGGACAGCACAGGGAGGGGCACAGGTGGTCATTCCTCAGGAGTCATTCCTTTGGGTTTCCACCTGCCACTGTGTGTCCCTGCACTCCTTTGGGCTTGCGCAGGTGGGCCTTTGCTGGGCCGATGGACCCTGCGATGGGTCAGGGAGTAGCCCAGCAGAGGATTACGCAAGCTTCCCCTCCCACTCTTGTTTCTCTAGGTTCCTTCGTGGGTGTGCTGATGAGTTTTATGACAAAACCTAGCAGATGCAATCTTGTACTTGCTTAGTTTAGAGGCTAAATTTTACTCTTCTGTTTGACTTGTTAAAATTCAGTAATAGAAAATGCATGTACTACTTTTTTTATGTATCTACCATGAATATCACAAGAAGAGAAAAGATTTATCATAGACTTTTCTTATGAATTTTGGAATGCCTTGACTTTTTAACTTTTATATATATATTTTTAGGTTTTCTACCTTGTCATGTTGGTCATTAGTTTCATCAGCCACGAATTTGACTCAATACTTAGTTATCATTCATTTTTCCTTGGGCAGAATGGAAAAGAGAAAAAGACAATAACGGCATATTGCTAGCAAACAGTATAGTCACAGAATTTAATTTTTCAGGTACTAAAATGAAAGTTTAGCTTTTCAGACTTTTTATCTGCCATTATATCAGTTCGCTAATGGGTTACAAACCTACTTTTGTTTTTGACTCACACTTACAGAGCAGCTGACCTCTTTCTGTGTTTTACACAGGCCAGCCATGTGCTACCGGTGTTCTCTCTTACTCAAGTGCACTCATATTATACATCACTGAAATGGCCAAATGTCATTACTCACACTTCACAAAGCATTCTTTTTATGTTGCAGGTAGAAAAACCATGTCTTTGTTTTGCTCCAGTGTGCACTGGGCTCAGTAGGTTTTGAATGTTGTTAGATTAAGTAGAAAGAGGATTGGTTGAAAATCTGACTGTAGCTGACTCTGGTTTGCCTGAGCAGTGTGAAGCTACCTTCTAAAGCTGGAAATATGTTTTCACTAGTCTTTAAAACTAGATTAGCAAGTTTGCTGCAGCCAAAGCAGTGTCTTCAAATAATCTTCAAGTGCATGTTTAGCAATATAATTCACACTATTGTAAATTCATATATTTCAATAGGAAAAAAGCTTGAGATTGCATTGTGACATTCTTTACAAGACTCATCCTTTTCTTCTTTAAAGGAAATTCAAAAGAATTTCAGTTTTAAATGTCTACACAAACGCATTACATTAAATCCTGAGCATAAAAAAAAACCCCAAATGAGCCACTTTTTTTCCAAAACTAATAACAAATTCACAAATGATTAAATCTAAAGCACGCTTCGTCCATTAGTAGACTTTCTTTTTTCGTAGTTTATCTACACAGCATCCTACCAAATCAGTGGATCATAATGTATTTGATTACAAATGCAGGAGCTTAGCTGAGAATTCAACATCCTTTCAATTTAGAATTGCATTATTATAATGGCTGGATTGAGACACATTATGAAGACAGAGGAGTCTCAAGGAAGTCACCTTTATCAAGAAAGACAGAAAATAATTACAAACTGAGCCTCATTTTCATAAATTAATGGCTTTTCTGCTGGGGCTTCACAGGCTAAGCAGTCCTATGTTGTATTGGGTCTGGCTGAGCTGGAGTTAATTTTCCCCACAGCAGCCCCCACAGCGCTGTGCTGTGCATTGGCAGCCAGCAAGGCGTTGGTAACACACCCCTGTTTTGGCTACTGCTGAGCAGGGCTGGCACAGCACCAAGGCTGTCTCTCTCCAACATTTCCTCCCCCCTCACCTGCAGGCTGGGGGTGGGCAAGGTCTTGGGAGGGGACACAGCCAGGACAGCTGACCCCAGCTGACCAAAGGGCTATTCCATACCATATGACGTCTGCTCAGCAACAAAAGCTCAGAGAAAGGAGGAGGGAGTGGGGGCATTCATTATTTACAACATTTGTCTTCCGGAGCAACTGCTATGCATACTGAAGCCCTGCTTCCCGGGAAGTGGCTGGACATTGCCTGCTGATGGGAAGTAGAGAATAAATCTTTTGGGTTTTTTTTGCTTCTGTGTGTGACCTTTGCTTTTGCTTTTATTAAACTGCCTTTATCTTGATCCATGAGGGTTTTTTCTGTCTTATTTTTCTCCCCTCCCTGTCCTGCTGAGGAGGGAAGTGACAGAGCAGGTTGGTGGGCACCTGGTTTCCAGCCAAGGTCAACCCACCACATATGTTTAGTAACACATTCTTCAGGGCACGTCCTAATGACTTTTCTGAACCAGGACTAATGAGTTTATAATATTGTAATTAAGTCATTAGCCACTCAGCCATAAATGAAACTTAGCCATCAGGGATTAAAAAATAAGTGGTATTTGCATGCTTTGGATTTGCCAGTGTCTTAAAACTCTGTGTAAATGAACATTATGTCTTATTTAAACCTTTTTGAACAGTTAGGTTGAATACTAGTGATACTCTTCCTGATCAGCACGTCTCCACAGCCTCATGTATAGCTCGGGTAGTACAAACTGTGATACCTGAGTGTACGTAGTGTACTACAGAGAAATGTCAGGACCACTGTAAAAGCTATGTAAGAAAATGTCCCCATTCCAACTATAGATATATTGTTTTTCCCCCAGAGCAATTACTCAAAAACCAACTAACTTTAGATAAAGCCTTCAGGTAATTATAAGAAAATTAATAATCCTCAGTCACAAAATTAGTGAAAGCCTGACCTGTCCTAAGCCTACTTCTTAGAACAACCAACAATTATATTTAATAGGGTGTGTGTGTGTGGGGGGGGTGTTTGGTTTTCAGTGTGATATATTGACATTATGTAATTTTAAGCCAGTAGACTAGTTTGTACTCTTCACAATACCTGTCAAATCATAACAAATGTCTGCCAAATTACTATGTTAATCTTTTAAACTGGCCCACTTATTTACAGAAGAGTCACATGAAGTATACCACCAGACAGCAATGAATCTGGTCAGAAACTGCTTTTAACTAGAAATACTTAACTTTGTTGGATAATAATAAAGGAGTGTCCTGGAAATGAAAATTAAAAAAAAAAAAAAAAAAAAAGAGGTAAAAAAAGAGTAGGGAAATACTACACAGATACAGAAAGTTTAAAATCAGTCAGTCACAGTCTCAAAAGAAACATAGGCTGAATGTAATAAAATCCAAAGTATTTCTGGAAAGGGAGCAATTTGTAGTTTTTTATGTGGAACGCAAAAGCAAAACAAAACCAACAAAAAAACAATTTCAACTGCTTTATTTGCCTCAAGGGTGAATAGGTCATGTCTCTTCAGTCCAGTAGTGTTTGGGAAACAAACAACATCTCCAGGCCAAGGTCACTTAGAAACAGTTTAAATCTTTAGTATATACTTCTGTAAGAAAATATTTCAACCAGGAGAAAACAGTATGCTTCTGAGATCTCAGCCTTGCAGTGTTAGTTTATTTGTTGTTTTGTTGGTTTTTTTTTTTTTTTTTTTTTTTTTTTTTTTTTTTGGTTATTTTTTTTTTTTTTTCTATTGTTCCTTTTTCCAGGTTATTCTTTTTTTGAGCTTATTTCATGGACATGTCTACTTTAAACTTGAATACTGCCTAGACAGATACATCTTTTGTGACCAGTTCCCTGATGGAGAAATCCAGGTGTTATTAGCCAGTCCCTGAGTGAAGTTTAACATCAGCTGCCAGATGTTTGGCAGTGGTTTTGATTTGCTTCAAAAAAAGGCAGCGACTCTCCCGTAAGCTGTTAGTGCACTTTTTCCTTGCCAGTTTTAGACTTCTGCACTTCAATGACCTTTCCATCTTTGAGACCTTTGCATGTTTAGCTTGATGAATCTCTTCAAGATTGTGCTTCATTTTGTTTCTGTTTTTTTTTATCTACCATCCCTTCATTCTGACACTTGTTTCTTCAGGCATTCCTTTGCTGCCATGCAAGAGAGTTTAAAAAAATAAATCAAGCACTGACATAGCCACTCATTGATGCAGCTGATCTCAGTGATGCTCTCTTCAGTCACTACCAGATGTCGGCACAGCACAGCAACTAATGGTTCTCATCCCTTCTGACTGGGACACCATCATGAATGGGGACATTATTCTGTTTTCTAATCACTGTGCAATGATTGCTTCTTGCTGCAGACAGCTGATACATCATCATCTGTGATGTTGTACTACATTGCCACATGGATGTTCCTACCAATTGACATCTCTATCTGCAATGTAGTACAAAGTAATTTGCCAAGGGACTAATGGAAGAATACCTTACTATGATAGTTAAAATTATCTACTGTGATACAGATGACACCAAGAAACCGTATAATTCTTTCTTGTTTTTCTGTACATCTTGAGGGTACTTAAGGAATCTATTTTGCACCATTTTCCAGCATGTTTATTCAATGAGGTCTATCTACGCCCCGGTTTTGGCTAGGATAGAGTTAATTTTCCCAAGGAGCCAGAACAGGTGAGCCAAGTTGGCTGGGAGCTATTGCATACCATGTGATGCCATGCTCCCCTTAAAAGGGGGCTAGTCAGGGAAGGGTGGGTTTGGTGTAGCTCAGGGATGGGCTGAGTGGTTGGTTGTTGGATTGGTAAGTTGCTTTGTTATCACCTGTTGTGTATATTCTGTTATGAGAACTGTTGTTTCCCTCTCCCTTGCTGTCCCAGTAAACTGTCCTTACCCCAACCCACAAGGCTTTTGCCTTTGGTTTTCTGGTCTCCTCCCCATCCTGCTGGGGGAGGAGTGAGTGTGCAGTGCCTGCTGCTTGGCTGGGGCTGAACCACAGCAACCTAGAAGGTAAATGTCCTTCATCAGTCAAACTTTTTTCCAGTATGTTGATAATATGAGCAGGCTTGGGAGCTCCACATGAATTGACCTTTTTTGTCTGACTACCTGGCAGCAATGCTTGATATCCAAATGGATAAATGATACACAAGCTTATGGCAATAATTGGCACCAAATACCTTGGCTATTTATCTTGTGCATTGTATTGTGTATCTTCCTCCCTTAGTGAAGAGTTCCCAAGTGCTTTTGTGCATTTAGTTGCTTCTTCTTTGTCTTGTTGATGTCTAACTGTATCACACTGATACACAGCTACCTTTTCTCTTTGTTGTCTAATTTTGTATTGTCTAATACACAGGAATCCATATGTTATAGGGGATACTAAGTTGTAAGAAGAAAACAAATGCAAACAAATTGTGATTTTTTACATCTGGGTCAATATCTAGCTAATGAATCCATTAGGTATTTGATTTTCTTATCAATGCACTAGAAGATGTGCATATATATGCAAAGAGAAGGAGCAATTAAATGGTTTCCTAGCATAAGAAAAAAAAACATGTAGCATTTCTCTATGGGTGGAATATTGCAAGGGTTTTAACCCTCAGTTTCCATAAAAACTGTTTATAAATTATTAAAACAGTTAAAAAGAGAATAAATATTGCTTGATAGTCAAGTGCCTTATACCAGTAAATCATCCTAATGAAAGATTGGTGTAATTACATTTTCCTAAGTCTGCATATCACTCTTTTTGAAGTTAGCATAGAATCCTGCAGGTTTATTGTTATCTATTTGTTAGTCCTGACAATAACCATGGATGGAAATGTTTTTCATTAATTTGGAGGACTACAAAGGTCAGAATTACACAAAACCTGTTTTTTAACACTCCTTTTTTCTTTTTTAATTTAAAACATAACTTTTGAAATGATGGATCTTGTTGCAACTACTTAGAATGTTAGTGTCAATTTATATTTTGGGTTGGCTTTATTTTTTTTCTTTACTTTTTAAGGAAATACATCACTTGCCACTGATTAACTTGGTTTTGACTCCTGGAAATACAAAGCCTCATTCACTTTCAGTAAGTTTCAGCTGCTTTACAGCACCTCAGTGTCACAGAACAGCTGTAAAGATGGCTAACTAGCTAATCAGACTGATTTTGCAGCTGCTTTGTATCACTGAGGAGAATGAAAGCAGTTGGTGCATAAAAGCTAATCTGGCCCACATACCTTTTTGCATGGTATTTGAGTAGAGGTCTTAAAAATCATTTATTGTCCTCTCTTGTGAGCTGGTGAATATGGTGATTCAAGCTTGTCTTTGAATGTTTTGACAGGATGTTACAAAACCATGTGTGTATATAGATGTATGTTTGTAGTGGCCCTGAAGGTTGTATCTAATGCTTTTGCTGCAGGTATGTGTTTTTCTCTTTAACAGTGGGGTCAGGCCAGATAGCTTGGCTAGTTTCTAGTCAATACCCTGTGGAAGATAGTCTCTGACAGGATTTTTCCACATGGCTGACAACAGTTTTTTTGCTTCTGGTTCCAGAACTGTGATTTGGTTTGTCAAGCACTTAAGGTTTGTAAAAAAAAAAAAAAA
>VXBL01018527.1:552198-596597 GCA_013400195.1 Aramus guarauna
AAAAAAAAAAAAAAAAAAACAACCACACAAAAAAAACAGGTTTTAGACTATTTCTCATAAGAGACTAGCTTGCCAATAGATTAATATCTGTATTTATCCAATCCAGAAAGAAACAAACAAAACCAAACCCACTTCAGATGCTTAGAAAAGATTGTAGTTTGGCAGGTACTGAATTCCCCTGACAACAGTACAAAGCCTAGCTTATAACATTCTGTAAACAAGTATAGCTATCCCACAGCTTAAGTAATTACCCAAAGCAGAAGAGCACATATGTGCTCTGCTTGCAGGGCCCAATTTCTATATCCATGTCTTTGAGATACAACATGAAACCCCACAGAATCCAGCTCCAACCAACAAGGAACTCAATCACTCAGAGTAGACAGAACTGAAGTGCTAAACTGCACTTCAGAAATGCTCACTCAACCTCTGCTCATTGAGCACCTCTCTGGTAATGCTCTCTGGATACTGAGAGTCCTGCTTCTGAGCACATGCAGAAGGACAAGTTGTTCTTGGAAGTTCTTTTTTCTCCTGAGGTCTGATTTCTATTTTTTTAATCTCAGACTACTCATGGGCCTGATCTAGGCCATGATCTTGGAGCAAATTTATCCCATACAAATAGTATCAGGCCTGTGTCAGAGTGTTAGATGAAGCATAGTAGTAGCCACCTTGTTTCAAAACTGTTTATTCTTTTGCCTAGGCCTTTATGGAAAGCTGGGAAAGGGGATTTGTAGTGAGGACAAAACACTTGTACTGTGAGAAGCCTGCAGATTCAAAACACTGTCTTCCAAAGTAAGTTAAAATCTGCTGTCCTGGGAGAGAACAATGTCTCTACTCATTGAATCTGTGCCACTGTGAAGCAGGAATATAATATTTGTATTTACTGTTACAGTTCTTAAGACCTAGGTCTGAAAGACATTTATTCAGATAGAGAAAGTATCAAACAATAGGTATGAGGGATAAGGATTCCACAATGGAGAAGCTGGCTTATGATAGGTCTAAAGGAGTCTGGCTTATTGGATCTGTCAAAATGAAGGTTCAGAAGAATAATGTTGCTACCCACAAATATCCAGAGAGTGGAATTCAGCATGAGAGAGAGAAAGCTAGTTGAAGAAAAAGACAATGTCAGCATTACAAAAAATGGGTGAGAACAAAGTAATTCTGAAAAACAAAGGACACTTTCTGGTGATCTAAACAGTGAAGGTTTTTGGCTGTCTCCTAATAGGAAAATAACAGATGCTAAACTGTTTCAAGAAGGAGCTTAGTTTCTTTTGTTTGTCTGTAAAAGAAAATTATTTGACTGGAGAGTTTCAGAGAATTTAAAAGGTATTTTGGTCACAAGCAAAGCAAATATTTCATAAAACTTTCTAACTTAAGTGGAATAATGGGAAGCATCATGCATAGAACTCTTGCCAGGAGCTGGAGTGACTCAAGTCTAAATGTAATAGAATGGAATGTCTTTCTTTATATATTACATATGTGCAGAAGACAATGTTAAAGTTGCATTCAAAGCTTTAGAACATGCCAAGATCAAGTTTGCTTGTGCAATTTTAAATCCATTGTACAATAGTAAACAGGTTTTAATAATATGGCTATGGACTGTATTTTTCTCCAGGCCACCTGCCTGATACCATACATAGGATATAAGGATGACACTTAGTTGAGCAGCTTTTTAGCACTGTCTTTTTCTTTAGTTTTCCTGCTATTCAAATACCACTTTGAATAAAGAATAAGTAACTGGTGGTGTTATGCCTCACAATAATATTATTACCAGTCTTAGTGAATTAATACTTATGCTAGTCGGAGGTGTGCTGTGCTTTAAAGCAGTTTTTAGAGTGTGAATTGAAACTCAGAGATACTAAAGATAAAATATGGAACTATTTTGTGTAACCAATTTGTGAGACATTTCTGGATTAAAGTATGCAGTAATTATGAGTGACCAATCTGAGGTGATGATCATATTGTTCTTCAGAACGCTTAAAAGTAGGTAATCCTCCATATATAAAAGATAGGCACCCAGTAAAAGAAGACTGCATCACTAGTAGACATATTTATAATGGGATTTCTTTGCAAAAGACTCCACTGTGTTCTTCTGGATGGTCTAATTCTTTCTACCAGCCCAGGTTCCTTTTCTCTAGCCTTTTCCTAGTCTGGATCCTCTTGTTCTCACCTACTGATGAGCCCACTCTCATAATTTGTAGTATTTCATATTGTCTGTAAACAGCCTGTTCCACTTAACTCTGGGCTCTTTGTCTGGTTTGTCTGGCCTTGCTCTGTAGCTAATCTCTAGAGTCTATTGCCTGCAGCTTCCATGGAGGCAGCTCCTTTCTTTCCTGGCTCTGTGTTTCAGCATCACTGGTGAGCCTTCTTCAGTGCTTCATGATCACTTTTGTCTATTTCATCTATTTACCTAAAAATCAAAAGATTGAACTCAAGTCTTCTGATTCAGTCTTTAACTCCTACTTCCCAGTTGTCTTACTCTTTTTGTCACACTTTTCTATTGGTGTCTCTTTTCTGCTCTCTTCCCTTGTTTCTGCTACTGGCTCATACAGACACTATGGTGGCAGGGTCACACGCTCCCAGTGCCCACATGCAACCAGGCCTCACTTGTGAATGGATTTTGTAAGGAAACTCTTGACTTCATCTTGTGGGCTCTAGGGTGAAAGAACATGTGCAGTCTGGCTAGCTGGGTGATAAGAAATGCTGAGAAGAAAATATCAGCATTAATTTCCTTGCCAAAATAGAGTGCTCTTCACATCTTCTACAAAAAGCTTTTAATGAGTCTAGATTTAGACTCATGCTTACAAGCTGGAATAACAAATCTCAAATGTAGTCTCTTGTCCTCCACAAATTTTTTTACTATAGTGGAACAGTTGGGTTTTTTCTTAGCTTCATTTTTTGAAGTGGCTGCTCTAGGGACTTTCATTAGGCCTTGATTTTACACCATGTAGAACTAGATCTTAAATTTCTGTGAGGAATAGATGCCTAATTTCTTATTAGCTTCAGTGACAAAACAGGAATTAGGGATGGGATTCCTCTACTTTAGTCATCAATGGTACCACCCTCTAAGTCACTTTAGGATCTTAAATTTTTTTTTATAAAAATTCAGAAAAAATCAAGGAAATTTAGCTTAAGGCAGATACCCAGCATGAGATATTCGCATAGAATCATACAATAGTTTGGATTGGGAGGGACCTTAAAGATCATCTAGTTCAAACTCTCCTGCCATGGGCAGGGATGCACCCTCCACTAGACCAGGTTGCTCAAAGCCCCATTACAATGCTGTACAGTTGAAAGATGGCCATAGTATGCAAGTGAAAGTTGTTTTTTTGTAATAAGAGATTGGATAGTTTTACTCAGAGGTAAATCTGCCAGAAGTGATATTCCTGTAAATGTCAGTTCAATTCTCAAGAGCTTTTTATTTTGCTTTTATGAAAAATGCAAAGTCATCCCTGCCTCTGTCTTATGTTTTTTGTCTCACATTTTTCTTTCTGTTATTCTGCACTTAAAGCACCTTAGAGGAACAGTATTAATCCCAAAAATCTCAAAAGGGTATTGTGAGGGATATTACATAAAGTAACCATAATATTTCAAAAGAATTCCAGCACAGTAATAAGTCACTAACTCAAAGTTAACTGAATCACTGATTTTATTCATGTGAATAAATATTAAGAGACAAGTGCACAGAATGAGAATTTAAGCATTCCAGTGATGGCTTTAACACAAAGGTGTTTTGCTTTAAGAGGAATTAGTTATGTAACTGTTTCTAGCAAGGAAGTGACACGACCTTATGGATATTGGAGCATAACTATTCCCAAGGCTGAGGTTAAAGAAAGCTGGCTTTCTCTTTCATCACTGAAATGGTGAATAATTTCTACAGTGATTTGGTGAAAAAAAAATATACATTAGAAATTTTAGGAGGACTGTAAAAGGGAGTTCTGTCTCAAATTATTTTCAATAGGATTTGAGCTTATATCAAAACTACTAAGTCTTTCAGGCGCCTAAATTTCCATGGATTTCAAACAGTAGCAAAATAGAAATTGGGATTCATCTAACTTTATTCTAGGTATCCATAATAAAAGCATCTGAGACAAGTCTTCTGAGATTCCTTTAATAACTAGTAGGGAAATCTGGCTATTCTTAGGGTGAGGCCAGTGCCCATCATTATTCATTTAGAATAATGGAGGTTGGAAAGACCCTCCAGAAGTCCAGCCCTTTGCGCAGAGCACGTCTAATTAGATGAGGCTTATGAAGGCTGTGCACAGCCCAGTCTCCAGGGACAGAGAATCTACAACTGCTCTGGGCAGTGTGTTCCAGTATTTCACCACTATAAAAAAGTGTTTTCCTAATAACTAATCAGAATTTCCCATGTTCCAACTTTTGCACATTGCATCTCAGGATTCTACTGTGCACCTTCGGGAAGAGCCTAGCTCCATCATCTCTGTGTCCTCTGATCAGGTAGTTGTATACAGCAATAAACTTCTGCTGTTTCTCATCTTGAAACCGAACAGGCTCACTTGTCTCAGTCTCTCCCCACATTTCACATTCTTCAGCCACCAACCACCTTAGTGGTCTGCTGTTGGACTCATGCCAAGATGTTGATATCCTTCTTGTACTGGGAAACCCCAAACTGTATATAATACTCTAGATGCAGTCATTTTAAGACTGAATAGAGGGGATGGTCCAACCCTACACCTCCTGGGTATACCCTTACTAACACAGCATAAAATGCTGTTGGTTGTCTTTGCTGCAAGGTTACAGAGAGGGTCCCACAGCCAAAGCCCTGCCTGTGACACCAGGTGCACCCAGTCAGTTGTTGACCTGCTAGATGAGACCACTTCTGTTCTAGTCTTTCCTGCTCAGTGATAGGCTTGAGTAGACACAATGTGGGCCTTATCATGCCTTTTACCCTTGCCCTCAGAGTTTTGTGGTTGGTCCCAACACCCTCTGGGTTATCTCCTGCAATATCAATGGTGCTCACATGGAAAAACAACATATCAAGGAGCCATAAAAGCCTTGGTAGTCCCTCTGCAGCATCCTGGACCTTAGCTCTGGCCAAGCAACAAACCTGATATACCAGCTTGGGTCAAGCCACCAGACTGGTGCCTTAGCCATCACAGGAGGGAGTCTCCAGTAACTATTACTTGCCTCTTCCCTTTTGTGTAGACAAAGGTGTTTTTTATGAGTCCTGACAGGTCTTGTTTGTCCACCAGTGTCCAGGGCACTGAAATTAACCTGAATTTGTTAGATGGTGAAAGAGCATTTTCCCAGCCCTCCACCCCTGGTGTGACCACAGCCTGCAGCTGTCCCTCTTGGCTCGCTTCTCTTGGCTCACGCTCTTGTCCCAGATGACTTTTGTCAAAGATGCTCTTGTCCCAGATGACTTTTGTCAAAGATGCCAGTCAATGGCAGCAACTCCTTCCCCTATGTAGTCTCACAGCAGATGATTTGAAATATTCCCTCAGGGCTGGCAGAAGATGCATGCCCTTCTGGAATAACAGCTGAGGGTCGTGTTACTTGCCTGGAGGCTACCTGGCATACTTGAAGGCACAGCAAATCCTTGTTCTCCTCTGGAAATTCCTTCTTAACATCACATTCTTCAGAGATGTTCCTTCACACATTGTACTCAGTAATAATTCATTCTCTGTATAATATACCTCTCTTTTCTGAGGAGTGAAGTAAACTAAAGTTTTTCCTTTGAAGTATATTTGCCCATTTGATTCCCCTTAACTCACCATGTGAAAGAAGAAAATCTTAAATTTACACTGCCTGTAGTACATCACACTTCATGTACTGTGAGAGTGGTTGGGATTTTCAAAGGAGTTGCAAAGTGTAAAATGTTCTAATCCTATTGGTGTTTAATGGGTGTTTAGCATCAAACAAACTCTACCAAAACAGGATTTAAATAGACTTGCTTTGGTCTCTCACATGTTTGAAGTCAGTGAGTTCTGATTAGCATTTCATGATCATATATTAAATATCTACTAAGATAAAAAATGATGAGTTTCATTATCTTTGACTGTTAAGTAAATGTCCTCAACTGCATTATGGGGGAGATACCAAAATAATATTTTTACCCATATTCATAATCACTTAAAAAATGGACTTTGTCAGTTACAGCTCTGTCCTTCTCTCACTAATTAGAATGTGTTTCTAAACTCAGCAACTTATATAGGTATATTACATATACTAAGTGAAAACATATTTTTTCCATATACATAAGTTTATAAAGGTGGATGATTAGAGAGTCAGTGGTTATGATACTATGTATTTGGGAGAGGGAAAATTGTGAGTGTTTTGTTGTTTAATAATGGTATTTATAGTTGGCAATATTTGGTTTTGGTTTTGTTTTGTTGTTTTTTGTTTTTTTTTTTCTGATAGCTTTTCAAGAGAAAAAGGACTAAGGTGAAAGATTTAGCTTGTTTTCTAAAGCAATGATGTGTTATAATTACATCAACCCTCCATTTGGTCTATGTTCATGTTTAACAGTATCCAGTGGCCAATTTCAACTATAGAAAGAAGCCTGAAATATTATATTCCCACAAACTTTATGACAGTTATTCTGTAGGTAGGGGAAAAAGATCCTGCTAATGGTTTTAATAAGGAACAATTAGGCAAAGGTCAGCTGTTACTCTTTCTGTTTAAGAGAAAACACTTGCCTAATGAGCCTCTGCATTGGAAGGCCAATCAGCTCTAGATAATTTAGACATAACCAGGGTTGTCTGCAACTGGTCTGTGTTGCAAGGCACATGTTCTTGTAGCGAAACAGCTGAATGTACATTATACTTCCACTTTGCCCTTGCTTCCATATACAGGGCAGTGACAGTAGGTGACAGTGATGTCAGTGAGGTGCTATTGTCATTTGCCTGAAACAGACAAAATGTACAGTCCTAAACAAGTATAGGGATTAGTCAGGAAGTATAATTACTAGTCAAAAATTGAATTAATTTTAATTCCAACTAAGAAAGAGCATAACTTCTCTCCTGCACTCAACTCCTTCTGAACCACCGCAAGAGACAGAAAATTATAGCAGCAGTTCTGTTCCTTCATGAAGTTAAAACTCAGAGTTGTATAAAAGTTTTGGGGGGGTTTGTTTGGTTTTGGTTGGTTTGTTTATTTTTGAAAGGGGAGGTTGGGAATTTAGTTGTTTTCTCTTTTTTTTGGTGCCATAATATTGAGTTATGGTGCTATGCTCTTTATCAGAATGATGGTGTGGTTGTGTGGTTTTTTGGAATTTTTTTTTGCCTAAGCTAAAAGGCAGTAAGACAAGTTTATAGTTATACATTGTGTATGTGTTTTTAGGAGCAGTTGCTATATTATACTGGAGGCAAGTGGGTTTGTTGTAAGTTGTGGAATGCTTTGTGGAATCATTCTAAATTTCTGCATTTTCTTTAAGTAAATAGGCACAGTGTTTCTCCTTTCTACAGTCCTGTAAGGATATAGTCAGGGACAATTCTTGAATAGCTTTAGATCAATTGATGATTTGAGGTTATATATGAACAATTGCTATTTCTTGTTGGTTTCTCTCAGTTCTTTCTCTCTGTCCTATGACATCTGTCAACTGCAGCCAATTTCTACTTTACGTTTTTAAGTTAGCCCAAAGTAAAGATGTTTACTGAGTAGAGATCATACCAGCACAAGCTAAATAGATGAAGCTGTGATATTTAGTTGAATGGTATTGAAAAGAAATGCATCATCACAGAATCATCATAGAAGGGTTTGGGTTGGAAGGGACCTTAAAGATCACCTCATTCCAACCCACCTTGCTGCCATGGGCAGAGACACCTTCCACTAGACCAGGTTGTTCAAAGCCCCATCCCATTGAACACATATTATGTAAATTAGAAGGAATTATACTATAACTTCAGCAGAAACAGAAGTCCTAGGCACACTGATCCAAAAACTTACTAAAAGAATGTGAAATATGTATATATTTTTTCAATTAAAAAAAGCTTGGTTCAAGGGAAGTTAAAAAAAATTCAAGGAAATTAACTTTCCTCTGTTTAGAAGAGCTATAACTAAAGAAAAAAAAAACCCACTTTTTAAAATTAATGGCTCAGACTTCAATTAGTGCTCTTTAGAAGTGCCTGGAAAGGACCTAGCTATCACAAGTTAAGCTTGAAAACTCTCTCAAGGCTCTAAGGATTGAATTTGACTGCTGGAGAAAGTGCTCTCCTACTTGTAGATTTTATGTTTATAGATTGTATGATTGTAGATATGTGTCTCACTTCTCTCAACATGGCTTAAATGACTAAGCAGAAGCTTAGTTTGGATTTTAATCACTGTAGGCTTCTGCTTTTGATGATACATGGTATCAAAGGAAGAAAGGAGCAGGGACATATAGTGGCCTGCCTGTTCTTGTCAGCTTAGGAAATGGCCTGTACCCCACTCCCACAAAATGAGAATGGAGTGCTTGTTTGGATGGCAACTAATAATCAGGAAGGAAAATATGATTCTTCTGAAGTGTTGTAGTGGCTCAGGGCATTGAATTTGAGGATATGGACCAGGGTTGACTTAAACAGTAATTAGTTTAATAAATTGTAAAAGAGCAAGCAGATGTGCACAGGTCACAAAATAAAATAGAGTTAAAATAGAGGCTACTGAAAATTCAGGAATAACTAACATCAGAGGATTGTAATGAATAAACAACAGTATTGTTCAGATACTTTGAGGTTACTTAATCAGGAAAACAAAGAAATTATGTACCCTACCCAATTATTATAAAAGAAGTTGCACATGCCATCATCTTAATAGTTCAAACTATTTAATAATTTATAAATGAAGTATATAATAACTTTAAAAAATGCACATAGCCATATTTCACTTCATAGGTTAATGCAGTAAATCATAAAATGCTTTCAAAGAAGCCATTATCTATCATGTAATATATGAAAAGTCTATACATACTGTGATCTCCATTGCATACTCTGACAAGCAGTAATGTATTTCATGTCAAAACCCACTTCTGAATGTCTCCTTATGCTGCAGTACATCCTAATGGCTCAGGTAAAAATGGTGTCAAAGAACCATTTAAGAACATTTCAGTAATCTGTTCAGACTTTTGAGCCTTCGTGATTTAGCAGCAGTTTTAAGGATATGTCAACCCATAGCACAGTTCAGTACTTCACAAAGCAGTATGGCTGTCTAGAACCATTTATCTTTTATGCAGCCTTATTTAAAACTTACTGCAGTGATTTCTTGTCTAGCATTGAAAATACAAAAGAAATTAACTCACAAGAATATGGGTCTGAAGAGTAAAGGAAAAGAGTTCAACTGAAATATATTGAAATTGAGATGTCCCTACAGGATCAAGAATCAGCTAAAATATTTATTTTCATGTTAATTAGAGACAGGGTGCTTCCCAGACTGAGTATTAACTCAGTTTGGACTATAGTATTAAATTTTTTTTTGCATACCATCACAACTCAAAGGTTAATTCATGCTCAGTCAGAACAAATAAATGTCCCCACAGTAATAAGTTAGTGGTACAGACTTCTGGAAATCAGTTATTTGACTATTACTTTGCAACCTTACTCATAAGAATGACTGTAGTAGTGTGTTACATTATGAGAAGACTGAATTGGCTCATAAAGATGGTGCTTTTTATCTTGAATGAATTAAATAGTTGCTTTTAAGCAATAAAAACACTAACCAAACTAGATTAAATTTGTATGTAGTTTTCCAAGCAAAACTAGGTGATCTGCTGAATATCAGAGGCAGTGTGTATGTTGTAGGGTGAGACTTGGCACGAGGAGAGGCTGTTGCCTCATTTGGATTCTGGGCTGGAGAGTAGCAGAGGAAGAACACTGAGAAGCAGAGGAGAGAAAAGGGCAGCTGATGCTGCAGAAATCTGTTAAAATGCCATTTAAAACACACAACTGCTTATTTATTGCACGGCTGGTCCATGGGATTCACAAATCTTATATTAGTGGCACAAAGAAGCTATGATATTAGGGTGTATGTAGTATGTAATAATTTCAATAGAAAACATGGGCCACATTGGATTAAAACTTGACATTTACAAAATCTTGTGTCCTGGAAGAAAGAAAGGGATTGAGGCACAGCTAGGAGGTCAGCTTAAAACCCCTATTCTGTCATTGAAGCTCTATTAAATATTCTATCTAGTAAATATGCTGGGCCTGGTAAATACTCTCCCTTACTAGTTTTCTCCTGGAGATATAAAAATCTAAAATGACTACTGAAATATATATTAAAAAAAAAAGGGNCTACCTAGAGCATGAATACTTAAGAATTGTCTATGATTATTAATTGTAATAACTGCCTTGACAGCAGAATTTATCATGAATTTTGTTTCTCACTCACATTTCTACCCACTGATTCATCACTGCCATGATCACTACCAAATGTCTTGGTACTGAAACTCCTACGCAGTTACATGATAAATCTTCTGTCTTTCCTTCAATAATTGGAAGTTTTCACCCACATTTTCCCTTATAAGACAGAAGCCAAGCAGAACTCAGCCCTGGGCCAGTGGTCATCTTAATGTCTGGGATATGTGAAGTATTCCTTCTCCACTTGCAGTGGACACAGCAATTGTTGGGTTGTTTTGGAGGGGTTTTTGTTCTTTTTTCTTCAAAATGGAGAGACAGGTCAAGAATATTATTTAATAGTGTACATATTGTTTCAGTGCTTGAGATGTGTAGAAAGCAAATGCTGAAGATGTGAAGTTCCTCAAAGAAAAAGATCAGCAGCCTTCCTTGTAGAGACCATGAGGCAGCCAACGTGCATGTGTCTGTTGTAGTGCCAGAGGCGGAGTGCTCTGCACTATCTATCTAGGAAGATAGTAGCATGGTTTCGGGCAGAGCTAGAAACACCTAAGTGTGTACACTGAGAAAAGGAAGATAAGATTCATGAAATTATTATGTTTGAATTGTCTTCACTGGAGAGAGACTCTCTTTGGTCCAGTGAACTGCTGAGGGTTCTTGTGAGACTGGGCAACTACAAAATTAACAGTAGAAATTTGACTGTTTAGCTAAGTGACAGTGGACAAATGATGCTGGGAATGTGAAGGGATATGCAGTGGCATTTGTGTTTGAAAGCTCATTCCTGGAGCTGGAGAAGAGCATGTCTGATGTGGCAGCAAAAGTGCAGGGATAGTAGATATGCAGGAGAAGACAACAGAATGTCTTGCTGGACTAAGCCAGCATCAGATTGCAATGGAGGGCAAGAGTGAGATGTGTAGATACAGAGGTTTACACTGTCAATTACTACAATATGTATGCAAATACAACCCACAGGTGACTTTGCAACTGAACACTTATGTATTGAGAGTACATCAATACTGTCATGTACGTTGTAATGCTATCTTTATGATAAATCAGGTAATTAAATTGCAATCACTTCTCTTGAACTATTTCAGCGTGCTTACTGTGCAGTCATGTACCTTCCTCAGAGTGGCATTCAATAGCAAAGAATCTCCTTAGTAGCTTCGGACACAAATATGCACCTCCTTTAAAAAGAACATTAGTTTGCAACAAAAGGTTTTTTTCTTTGTCTCTTGTATCTGAATTTCTTCCTCCTAAATTGGACTATCACCCTGACATCTTCATCTGTGTTTTATGCAGACATCTCAGTGTGAAGGATATGCTTGGGAATGTATAGATTATACAGTTGATTTCATCCTTGGGCTTAGGGCAATAACAAGTCTTAATTAATGTGCCTGAGCCTTCTATTGACATTTATTTTATCATATAATACAAAAAATGTGACTGCTAGTAATGTGGGCTAATTGCATGATGTTTAACTTTTTACTAGTCTTTATAATAACTAGCATTTACATCAGTACCTGGTCAGTTATCCCTCTGCTTTATTATTCATTTGTTTACTAAGGAGCCATGTCAAAATGTAGACCATACTGCCTCATGACAGTATCTTTCAGATGCTTGTTGGTTTAAAGGATGGCAAGTTTCATAAAACTGAAGTAAAGGTCCTGGACTTTTTTCAAGCCCTACTTAATCATAGTGCTTTTTTGTCTCAAAATCTCAAAGTGATTAACTAGGACATTCAGACTGAACATTAATCTGATTTGCAGAATAGATAGTTTCATCCAGTGCAATGGGGGAAACCAAAATCCTAAATTTCTATGGAAAATTAAGGATGTTTATTAACTGATTAAATTAATAGCAAAATTAATTAAAATGCTAAAATAAAGTAACAACTGTTTCCCAAGGAGATATGTAGAAAATAGAGGGCATTGATATTAGATTGAGACCAGTAGTGTTAAATAGCTAACTTAAAACTAACTTGACCTTATTTATCTATCAGTGGTGGTGCCTAATTAATACCAAAGCAGATAATTATCATAATCAGTGTGCATTTCCGCAAGCTCCTGTGTACCCAAATAGTATACATAGAAAGAGAACTGGGAAAACTGCACTCAATGTTTATTATATATAGTTGCAAAGATCACTTGACTCAATTATGTAATTCAGAGTTAAGGTGCCCTGAAAGCATGAGTTACTGCTGTTGTCTAGATGTACAACAGAGGGGAAGGAACACAAGCCTGGAAATGAAAGGAAAAAATTACATTTTCATGTATTTGAAATGGAAGAAATCCAAAGGCAAGCAGTATGTGTAATCAATGAGAAATGTTTCTAGCCTTAACTAAGTCTTCCACAAAACAAAAAATGATTTAACATACCAGATATTCACTGTTGCCAGACATATCTTCCTTGTGTTGATTACATCATGTTACTTGGATTTGTGCTCTACACCCTAGGCTGACAGGAAGGAACAGCTAGATAATATGAATTTTGTCCCTGTCAGGTTACAGATTATTTTTTGGTGCAGCACAATTTAAACTTATGGACAGTTTACTGAAGTTTATTTTAAGGCTTAGTAAAGCAATTTATAATTCTGATTCACTATTAAATACTTGATTATTCTATATTATTTGTCTTGTCTTTGTCTCTTCATCTGGAGATGTTGTTAGTTGCTAGTTATTGAATACATATACTTTCTTCTGAAACAGTTACCTGGTAACTTATGAGAGCCGAGATGGGAACAGATGGAATTGAATGACATAAAAATGTTGAATATAATAAAAATTTACATAAGATTCTTATAATTACTCAAGCAAGAAATAGCTTTAAGACTTCAACCATATGACAGTTTCCTAACATAAAGTATATTTGACATTCACTTGCATTTTTAAAAAGGGTTAAAAATCTTCTGTTTATTTAACAAAAGAATTTATTTCTGTGACAGATAAAGATCTAAAGGTCTTCCTGTAGATGGTTACCCGTCTGTGGTATGGAGTCTGAACTTGAGATCCCAGGCTGTGGTTAGGATTATTGCATTATTTTAGTCTCCAAACCAAGGGTACTAACACTACTTTTCAGTGCTGTTCTTTGTGTTGCTCATACAGCTTCACGTAGAGTATTTCAGACAGCTCTGTGGTATTAACAGTTCCTATCTGCTGTGATCACACAAGGACCCATGAAACCACACATATCCTCAGGCAGTTCCTTAAAATATGTCAGTACTGCTCACAAGAGTGCACAATCTATGAACATGTAGTGAAAGAGTTGATGAACACAAAGCTATGAAATTGTTATATTGACAGATTTAGTCTAGAAGACTGGAGGTATGCATCTTTTTCCATATACCAAAACCTGTAAGTAGAAGACAACAAGGCACATAACCAGATTCCCCTTACTCTTTGTAATCCAGCCACTTCATTGCAAGAGCTACATAGCACAAAACCCTGTTCCAAATACCATGGATTTAAACCTGATGTCCTGTATACCAAGACTGTAACATCCAGTATTTTTGTCTCCTTTTTTTCAAAAAAACAAAGCCTTCTGACAGTGAACAGAGATGACTGTTTTTTTCAAAATAAAACTACGAATATTTTAGGTTAAACATCTTAGTGGGCAAAGTAGCTTTAACTTTTAAACTAATTAATATTTTACATCATGCATATTAAAAGCACAAGTGTTACTTTTCTTTTTCCTTTTAATTTTTGTTTCAGATGACAACTGTGGTGGGTTGACCTTGGCTGGACACCAGGTGCCCACTAAGCCACTCCATCACTCCCTTCCTGAGCAGAACAGGGAGGGGAGAAAAATAAGATTGAAAAAATTGTGGCATAAAGGCAGTTTAATAAAGCAAAATCTTGAATGTGGAAGCAAAGGAAAACCAAAAGATGTATTCTCTACTTCCCATCAGCAGGCAATGTCCCGGGAAGCAGGGTTTCAGTATATGCAGAAGTTGCTCCAGAAGGCAAACATCATAAATAACAAATGCCCCCACTTCCTCCTCCTTTCTCTGAGCTTTTGTTGCTGAGCAGACGTCATATGGTATGGAATAGCCCTTTGGTCAGCTGGGGTCAGCTGTCCTGGCTGTGTCCCCTCCCAAGACCTTGCCCACCCCCAGCCTGCAGGTGAGGGGGGAGGAAATGTTGGAGAGAGACAGCCTTGGTGCTGTGCCAGCCCTGCTCAGCAGTAGCCAAAACAGGGGTGTGTTACCAACGCCTTGCTGGCTGCCAATGCACAGCACAGCGCTGTGGGGGCTGCTGTGGGGAAAACTAACTCCAGCTCAGCCAGACCCAATACAACAATTTGTTCAACAATATTGAAATTAAAATATCTCTAAGGTTATGGAAAAGAAAGAAAAAAATAATGGTGGAATACACTGTATACCTTTACTGTTCAAAGCAGAAGGAGGGTTTGTCTTTCTCATTAGTACTGCCTTACCTCAGCATACGGATGTAGCAAGCAGATGTTGGAGAACGTGCTATACTGCATACTAAATCTACCCCTTATTTTCAATAAGATGCAGATAATTACCATGGTTCTTTCTGTTACCTATAGCTATCTCCTTTAAAAACGCTATGGACTTGTCATTAGTGATTTAGCCTTTAGTTAGTGTATGGAGTATGTTCTCTTACTGCTTAATTCTGTGTTGGTGGTGAGAAGTTTCAATGTGTAATAGTGTCATAAATTTTCTTGCCAACCACAAATAGAATAAACTGATACATGTGGTTTAAACTTGCCTCATTAAAGTGAAGGGTATCATCAGAAATCTTCCCCTCAAGGTAGGTGGCCTTTCTAGTAAAGAAATGTAAAAATTTGCCTCAAACCCAGTTATAGAAAACATGATGACTATTTGCAGGTAATTGTCACACTTTTCAAGCTGTACTGTCTTTAGATCTTCTCAATTGTCTTCTATGTCAGTCATATTTCTCCTTTGGCTCTGTGATCTCTGCTATTAGTCATGTTTTCAGTAACTCTTTTTAAAGAAAATAATGAAGAAATAAAATTATCAGAAAAAAGCCTTCTTGCTCCTTCTGTTTCCTTCACCACTGTTTTCTACAGCAGCTCATACTCTAAATGTCTCACTTCCTGAGAAAGACCTCTCTGCTCTACTGTTCCTCTTCAGTCTATTGCTCATCAGTCAAAAGCATCTGAATCATCAGAACAGACATTGTTATCCTGCACTTAAATAACACAGGATTGTAGAGCTGGTTAATGACCTCTGCGGTGTTCACTTGGCATCAAACAGAACAGGAGACCTGAACTGCCGTAGTACTAGAGTGTCACAGGGTTTCCTGGTAATAGAGGACCACTGTTGCTGTTTGCCTTGTCCTCTTAGTGATCCTAAAAGCTCCTTTGCTTCTGGAGATAAATTCATTAGCTTGCTTTGTAAACAAAATCTCTTTAGCTACAACGCCTATTTCTTCACAATACAGTAATTCTGAGATATTATTTAGGAAAGGGGGCCATCCTTAAGTAACTGAGGACAGTTTACCTGTGTCAGTAAAATGTATGAGCTGGTAGGTGCTTTACCCTGCAATTTTTATTAGATACTTCATGAGCAAGTTTTGTTCCAGTGTAATCAATGAATCTATGTCTTACTGTAATACAAGGAAAAGCAAAACACAGACACAAAACTTTTTCTTACTATTTAATGTAACAGTGCAATTTCATCAAACAGGAAAGAGGTATCAGTGAAGAATCACACTCAAAACTCTAAGATAAATGATGAATGTCCCTCCCCCCCACCCCTGATTAAATTCTTAAAAGATTATTACTCTCTCATCTGTGCTGACTTTATAAACTGCTGGGATGTCTAAAGCTTGGGAGGAATTTATTGGTTTTGGGTTATTTTACTGTAAATTTGTCTCTTGATAAGCTGTGACAGCTTCAGAAGCAGAAATATGAGGAATATTTTCTTCAACTGGTGGAAATCTCAGTAGTTAATGTATGTGTTCAAAGTGCAAATTTATTGTAACAAAGTTTTTGCCACCAAATATTTAAAGTTAACTTTTTACATACATTTATTTTTGGGAAAAACATCCCATTTTTCTGTGTTTAAGAAGAAATAGGCATTCTAAACAGCACTTAACACTCTTTACTATGTTAAAAGTCCATTGCATTATCATTTAGCTCTCAGATACTTCCATCTCAAATAGTCACATTACACAGGTGCTCAACTGTTTTAACTTGTACTGTTTGATATGATACAGCCCCCCTCCTAAATTGTTTGTATTAAGTAAGCTTTTGTTATACCTGCACGGATGAACCTGATTGTTGAACCATCATCCTTTATAATTAAGCACAAATTACTGATTTTCCTTAAATATAGGAGACTTTCATGTCAAATTCTACATGTCTTTGTATGTACTTAGCATTTTCCTTACATTTTTGCATGTATTTTTTAAAAGACAAGTCTGTACTAAACTTGAAAGAAGGCTCATAGCATTGCTTTTTAAATAAAAACATAGTTAACTAGAGAGCTGTTGCTTATCATAACTAATTCTTTTATGTGCCAGCAAACAAAGACTTGTTACAGAGAAACAAAACAAGCAACCTTTATGAAGATTAGCCACTTATGAAAATGGCCACTGTCCCATTGTTTGTTTGTGGGAACACAGATAATTTGCTTTTTGAAAAGAGGACAATCTTGTTTGCTGTCAGGCTGTCAAGAGTACCATGGTCAAGCAAACTCTGGAGGAGACAATGTGGGGAGCAGTCAGCTGGTACAGTTAGCAGAATTAGCCAGGTAAGGTATTTATTTAGGTGCCATTATATCTGTTCCAGAAACAAGCTATATCAGTGTCTGTGTATAAATTAATCTGTTTTAGCCCATTGCCCTAGAAGGTCACACTTTACAGCCCTGGAGTCTGTGCTTTACAAAACACTGCTGTTATTAAAATTACGCTTTGTATATGTTTGTTTCAAACAACTTTTAAGAAATGTGTAAATATTTGATTGCTGACTAGATTAATTCTACATAATAAATCTCATCTAAATACTATGAAAGATGGAAAATAAAGGGTGTGTCTTAATTCTGTGTTGGTAAGTGAAGAAGGTTTTATCTTTTCAGGATACCATGTCTTGTCTTATGTTCCACTTATATGAATATATTAGCTATATGAGTAGTTTTGTGTCTGCTTCCAGAACTCATGACAAGATAATCTCTGGGCATGAATGGTTTATAGTTCCTTTTCTTTTTAAGTATGTTAATTAGCAGTGCAAGACTGTCTTATGCTACTTATAAAGTTGAAGAATGCAGTTAAATATTTGAAGAGCAGCATTCATAGCTAGCAGCAGCCATTGGACCAGAGGCATATGCACTCTTCAGGAATGATCTCGCTGAAATGAGTCTCTCAGCCTTGAATTTTTCTTTAGAAAGAAACACACTTTTATTTTAAGCATGCAGGTCTTTCACTGTCTTTTGTGCTGCACATAATTACAGCACTTGTTGAACAGATTGTTATGCATGATAAGCATGAAGTAGTTACCTATGGACTGTTTGAAATTATTCTTTTATTTTTTTCCTTCAGTACAGTTGAGACTAGAAGTCATTTGGTCCTGAATTAAGGCTTCCATTTCCATTAGTCTAACACATTTCTATGGCTTCTGTAAAAATAGTAATGCTGTAGTCCTGGGGCTTTCATATGTCTGGTCCAACATCTTACTTAAAGAATAAATACAAAGATCAGTAGGAAAAAAATCATATTTAGTTCAATGGTAAAATGAACTGAATATTGTGTATCCTGTGCTCATACTTTATTCGGTGTTGAGGTAGAAAAGCAGTCTTGAAGTGGAACTAGATCTGTATTTAAAAAGAGTAGAGTTGTTATAGGGTAGGTGTCTCTAGCTATCAGTTTGCATGCTTTCATTAAAAAAAAACCAAACAACAACTTTGCACTTTTCTGGGAGCTGTTTGGTCAAAAAAAAATTCTATTAATATATTTGTTATCTAGATTTTCTGTTTATTTTTTTGTTTCTGTAGAAGCCCATACAGAAACACAAACCTGGTGGTCACAGGTGCTAGTACTACTTACATCTCTGTCCTGGGTACCTTCACAAATAGTCCTCTGTTTCACCACAAAGCAATGTGTTCTTGAGGTCTGGGAGACACGTGGTGGCAATAGAAAAGCCTTCAGACCAGAATAACTGCCTGTTAAGTGTATCTGTCACCTCTTATGAAGATGCTCTTCAGAGCTTCCACTGAGGTAACACCACCAGTGCTTCCTAGAGAGAAACTTGTCTGAGCCTCATGATTAATGTTTGCTCCAGGGGTGTGATTACTTGCTTTGAGGAGAAGTTCAGTTGTCAGCTATCCTGCTGCTCTTCCAGCAATGACTCCTGGTAAGGAAGGTGCCATGAGGGCAGATGTGTTTTGTAGACAGCCTGACATCAACCTGATTTCAAAGGGCCTATGAGTGGCAGTATGGACCCTAAGTGTTGAACACAGGAAAAACTCTAGAAAGACTTATAAATCATTCTTAGTGCTGTCCTATCAAGCACAGTCTGGAGGCAGCTCTTATGACCACATACTAAGCAGCATCTGATGATCTGAGGGATGTTAAAGCTCTGCCTTGTAATCCAAAGGTGCAATGCAATGTGGCTAAGTAGACACAAGCTATCTTTCATCAGTTTCAGCTGCAGCTCCAGAGCTTCATGAGAAGAGGTGAAAGCACACCTTATGTGCTCTGGTTGAACTGAACACTGCCATATCTTAAGAGATATCAGTACCTGAGGAGGAACGACTAAAGATATGTTGAGTATGTCTGCACACAGAAATTATGTTCCCAGTTAAAGCAGACAATTTGAAATTAAAAAATGTTTAAGGAGGCAGGTGTTACGTTCTCTGGAGAAAGTAAATATTCAGCTGGATTTAATGTCCCCTGTTATAGTAACTTTCATCAAGGGTACTACTGAGTAGATGAACCATAATCTCTTTATCCAGAATAGCTACAGTTGGAAAATAATCTGTAAACAGAGCATAAACAATTTAACCTCATTTGTTAGACAAAAAAATTTTTGCACACTTTTTCTTCCTAGGTTATTTGCTATGAATGTTCCATTCTATGTTTGAATGAACTCCTGATTTTTGATTAACAAAAATGGTAACATTTGGTCAAGGACAATGCAATGAGGCATGTAAAATTGGACTACTTTTGCTGAGATATGCTAGCATCCTGGATGACCTCCACAGGAGTTCAGGTCCTAGACTTAAAGAGCTTATGACAACAGGATATGCCAATGTTGTGGATTGGAGAAGGGTCTTGTAACCAAATGACCACTCTGTGCTGCAGAGTTTTTGGAATGCTAGTAACTAAAATGTCAATTTTTACTTTCCCCAGCTGTTATTCCTCCAAATTAGTCAGTGGTTTCTTCCTTCCTGTGCTGATTAGTTTGTGTTCAACAAAAAACATTAGGGAAAAAGTATTACAAAACGCGCTGAGTTTTTTCCTTCCTCCTTTTTCTCAGGTCTTTGTTCTATTTACAGAGCTCACTGAGCAAAGAAGCAAACAAACAAAATTACCATCAAAACCCCTCCAAACCACCTTCCTATGACAAAATGGCTCCACTGTTGCTTTGGCCCATATGCTGAGTAGGTCATTATTTTTTTATTATGGAAAGCAAAGTGGAGTAATGTACTAGGAAGTACAAAAGAAGAGGATGATCATGGTGTGATGTTTGGCAACAACCTTCCTTCCTTTTCCATCACAATCTGTATGGAAATTACATCAACATTCAGGTATTTGCAACTGTCTGAGCAAAACAAATCTTGGGAAGAATATGGCATGACAGGAGCCTCTGCAGGAGGTTGTACTGGAGATGATCAGAAAAGCTTTACCCCCTACTTTATACTGCAGATTACTCAGACTGGATTGAGTTTATCGCATCTGCAGCTTAGAAGAAAATTAATTAAAAATTTATTATTTAATAATGTATGAATAATTCATAATTAAGTTTCCCCTTCCTATATCAGTTACACACATTTTTCTTCAGCTTTGTAACTTTGAATTACATGTTTGAAAGGCATAATAGAAATAGACAATGTGCTGTAAGAATTTCTAGGCTGCCTTCCACCATGTTCAACTTGACTTCAGTCTGTAAAGCTCTGATGCATTAACCCTGGGTCCCCAACACTGATCTTCCAGTCAAACTCTGCTGCGTTGCCAGTGAGCAGCCTTCAAGATAGCTCCATGACCACATACTAATCTTAACTCGCTGAGCCTTCATAGACTGTCTCTGTCATAGGCTGATGGAAGTGTGATAGCAGGGTACCTAGCTCACAGACACCAAGCTAGTTTAAGAACTTGTGAATAAGGCAAGTTGAACACTGCCCTAAATTAGAAGGAGCAATACTTGTTGGTCCAGGGCACTCATATTCCTTTGTTTTGTGTTGGTGAGGCTGCACAGAGAATGCATTGCACATGGAATGCAATTTTTTTAAACAATGCCGACCCTTCTCCTCCCTCCCCCCTTCACTGTCTCTCTGTAATGACACCCCTTAATAAGGGATGTGCAGCTTTATTAATTCATATACAAACAAGTATACCTGCTGCTTTTAATCTACCTAAACAGTTTCTTCCTTAGAGAAGCTACTGGTCTGTTTTCACTTGTAGACTGTGTGGGATTTTAATATTGCATCTAGAAACAAAAGACTTGTATTTACAACTCAAGGTAATGCTCACTCAAATACTGCTATGATCAAAAAGTGAGCTATCCTGTAATTGTGGGGCTTATTGATTACAGTTACCTGCTGGTAACAGGCAGTATTAGATAATAAACCCACAGAGTGCCTATCAGAGGAGGAGTTTGCAGTCTCCACATTATTTTTTACTAGGTGCCTGTTCATTGTAAATATGGACCATACATATAGTTTTTCAGTGTTTGAACTACTTGGTAAATGAGGATAGTATGTGGCTGTTGCCTGTTGTAAGCTGAAGTGACATTGAAATATCAATATCAAAGAAGATTTCATTGCAACTGGACAGTTATTAATATTACATATAAATGTCAAATACATAACTTTAAATGCATTTTCACTTTATTTGCAAATCTGGATTGGAAGTGTATTCTGTATTACCTGAGCACAGTAATGGAAATAGCACCACAGTATCATTAAAAGCTAGGTTCTAATTTTGTCTTGCTTAAAAAAGTGATTAAGAGAGTCTCAATTGATCTGGAAGTAAATAAATCTTGCCTTAAAAACCTAAGTGGAAGTCAGATTTATCTGAATCTATTGGCACTGTGCTTTTCAAGTCCTGATAAATTATTTTTCTCACAATGCTTCCTGACATTATTCTTCTTTATAGGAGGTACAGTATTATATCATTAAAACATCAGCTCCTGCTGGGAGATGCCTTCAGTGCCTTGGAATGATGCAAGAAATAGGTGTAAGAATATATTTAGGTATCAATGGCAATTAATCATTGAAGTTGCTTTTGTTTTGGGTTTTTTTTTGCTTTGCTTTTTTTTTTCTTTTAATTACAGCTCACACTTTAAAACATTAAATCGAGACAAGTTGTTCTGAAGAGGACCACTTTGTCCTTCATATTTCCTACCGGGGACAGGTATTTTCAAGACTCTCCAAACAGTAGGCAGTCTTTCTTCTAATCTGTTAACTTTATGCACATAAACATCAAAGCACCACAGGTGGACTACAGATAAAACTGATGTCATGACACTACAATTACTAGGGTTTTGTAAATTTTAGGTTAGACTTGATTTTATTTATTTTTAAAATATTTATTTCCAATTTGGAGGTATCTATCAAGGAATTGTTTGAGCTGACTGTAAATCGGGAAAACTCTTTTAAAACCATTGCTATCTATAATTAACTATATATTTGAACAGTCATGAAATTTCAAAATTTACCCAGTAGAAGATGAAGGACTTGGAAAGACCCTTTTGTTGTGTAAGTACTATGAAGGAAGCAAAAGAAGAAAATTTGTCTTTATCACTTTTATGTAAATCTGAAAAAAAAAAAAAAAAGAATTGCTAGAAACTACTTTGGTAGATTACCACATGGCTGAGATGTCAAATACTTGCTAGTAACAGAGGGCTTGGACTTTCTTCAGTGACTGTACCACCCACAAAGAATTTACCTGTTTTCACTCAGAACAGCCAGAGTCTTCAGCTGAAAAATACAACAGGTCTCAGGTCTTTCAACTGGGGTGCTAGAGCTTTCCAAAATCACTATCCATGCACAAGTCTTACCTGCAAGAGAGAAAACAAGATTTTTCCTGCAAATGGTAATGGAAATTTGTCACTGCTTTTTGGCAAATGAGGTCTATTCCTCAATATTTTTTTTTAAGTTTGATTATATTAGAATAATATTTGCTTCATACTTGATCAGTCTGCTTCTCATATTAAAAAAAAAAAATCCTAAATTTCATTGATAGAAACTAGATAATTTTATTTCTTGATTTTAGTTGCTTTCTACCTAGATGCAAAGCCAAAGCTTTCTACCAAATGCAAAGCCAGAAAAGTGCAGAAGCAAAAACAAGGCAATTAAAAAAACCCCAACATTACAAGAAGCGATAGGATAAAATAAAATAACCATAATGAAAAAAAAATGTGTAACATTGAATTATTTTTTCTTTCATTTTCAAAAATATGTAATTGTTGAGAACATGAGAAGAATATTCAGTGAACATAAATTCTGAGAATAATTCTTCTTTAGTGGACACCTGCCCCATCATTCAAATGCCACATTTGGCTTTAATGTTTGTTTACAACCTAAGCTTATTACTTTACATAAGTTCCCTGAATGTAAGAAAAGTGTAAAAAGAAGATTAAAGAAGAAAATGAATGAATGAGAAACTGAATTTTGGTGGTGTTTTGGGATTGTTTGGGTTTGGTTTTTTCCTCTCCTGAGAACTAGGGAATCGAGATTGGCCTGGTACTAGGAGAATATTTGGTATCAAATGAAAGTATGGCTGAGGAATGAAAAAGAAATAAAGGTAGTTTGTGGAAAAAAGCACACACATAACTTTAATCTAATGGACTGTTCAAACTTGAGATTAAATAACTGTAAATGACTATCATCTGCTTTTATGCTAGAGAATACCTAAATTGTACAATCAATTTTTATTCTACAGAAAGTAAATATTCCATCTCATTCTTAAAAACCATGGGCTGGTATTTGCTAGAGAGTATTTAAGGTTAGTAATTATTGTTTTTCTAGGAACCATTAGCTGTACAACACACCTCAATCACACTCTGACAAATATATCTTGAGTAAAACTGTCAAAAAAATGCAAAAAAAGTAGCAACACGTTTTCTAATATCCCTCATTTTCTAAACCTTGCCTGTATTTATGACAGTAAATGCATGTATTTATCAAATTGGCAGGCACTGAAAGTACTTTAAAAGAATGTGCTCTCTCATACTTTATGAAAGCGTCAAAGTGATCTGTAATAGCTGGATGTGCAGTTAGTCAAATGAACAATAATAGACTCATTGCTGTAGTGCATCTGCAGAGAAGCAGCAGCAAATCGGTATGAATAGGTTAACCACTGTAAGGAATTCAAACATTGAATTTTGTATTTTGAAAACTAATTATAAAAAAGTGATAAAGGTGCCACTAAATTCTGTGGCTCTTTTCCCTCTGAGACTGTAAGAAGAATTGCAGTCTATTTATTTAGTAATGTTAGTAGCAACTGTGTAAATTTTTTATCTTAATTAAGTTTTGCTGACACACTATTAGTAGAGTCAGCTGAGTAGAACTGGATTTTGTGTTTTTGTGTTCTTCTTCATCCTGGATAGACACCTTATTTTTTTTTTTTATATATCCCACATGACTGAGCTCTAGAACTGGTGTTTAAAACCACATTGAAATTAGAAGTCCACTGATTTCAAAATAGAGGGAGCACGGAAAAGTGAAAGAAGCTTATATTTTGTTAAAAAATTTTGAAATTTGCCAGTTCTATTAAA
The DNA here is from genome assembly GCA_013400195.1 of Aramus guarauna. Lineage (NCBI taxonomy): Eukaryota > Metazoa > Chordata > Aves > Gruiformes > Aramidae > Aramus > Aramus guarauna. The sequence goes on from VXBL01018527.1 coordinate 576,402, forward strand.
GGTGTAGCTACTCTAAGTTAGATCTGATGTGAGGGGAATATAGGTTTAAATCTAGAAACATTTTACATGTGTCCATACTTCATAATGGAACATATTGAGCTATTGCTGGTCCAAGCTGGTATATGTACATGATTCAGTAAGCACAATACAAAGATACTGGTTTAATCTGGTAATTAAACCAGTTAAACCAGATAAAGCTTTTTTAGAGTCACATCTGTTAGTATTCCCTCTTGCTACAAAGACTTAGAAGATTCTAGAGTTTCATAGACAAAGTAATTTAGTACAAAGGAGAAAGTGGTAGTATCATTCTGGTTAATTTAGGAAAAGAGATCAAAAAGGCTTGCCTTCCTAGGATATCAGACAAAGGTTTTATACCATTTTACAAGTACATAAATATCAGAGAAACTGAAAGGATATATTAATACAGGATCACATTGTTATAAATCAAGTCAGTCTGAACTGAAAATTAGAAAAATAATCATCCAAATAATGAAGATTAGGAATAGTCTGTCAATTAAAATAGTAGGGCAAGCAATCCCAATTGTTTTTGGGAAGGGTTTGGCATTTTTAGGGGCAAGACTGCAGAAATGGAAAATTATGCGTGTGTCGTGAGTGCTTGGGTATTTTACATGTTGATAGCTCCATGGGGGATTGAAAACAAAATGAAGAGGATATTATTTTGTTTTCACAAGTTTTATATTAACCCTGTGTTTCAAGGCTCTTACTAGTCACCAGTTGAAGCTAGGAAAGATATTTTTGTCCCATCATACACAATTTAGTTAAAGTACGTATTCTGCAACACTTGAGACTGCCTATACTAAACCCAAGATATGACATGGAAGGATTGGTGTATGTTCAGAGTGATATTTGTATCTTTCAGGCATCTGATGCATTTTAGGCAATAGGTTCAGGTCATCGTTTTATGATTTGTGGTGCACAGTTTGGAAATACACTGATGAAAATACAACGAAGATAGATGCTCATTGCTGTGGTGCCTGAGTTTGTGGACAAGATTCAATAACCCTAGAGAGGTCTTCCAACTTTGCATTGCCAAAACAGATGAAATACTGAAAGGTTATACTGCTTTTAGTTCTGGAGCTAGCACTGTTGCTGTTATGTTGAACATTTCTGTGGTGTTTTCTTTAGCTCAGTATGTCCTCCTCACAGAGCTAAAAATGATTCTCTCAAAATACTCAGACCTGTTGTATAGTCTTGTAGGTGCCCTAACCTCCTTAGAATTTAACATTATGTATATAATGCAGGGCAGATCTCTCATGGTTTCATCACTCCCACTCTGGTCTTCTGCTCATCCACTGAGGTAACCTTATTTTACAGTGCCATTTTTCCTGCCTGAAAACCCTGCATTTGTTTTGATGAAAATCAGTAGGGTAAGAAGATGTATGCAATGGGAAACCAATAGGATATACTTCAGATTCTAAATCAATATGCACTTGCAAGTCCTATAGTATAGATATAGCTGAAGGTTATCTTGTGCATCTGTGCCCAGTCACTAAGTCCTGAAATTGCATAGAGTTTCAAGTCATACGTTACTACAGAAAATCTTAAACTTAGGATTTTTTCTATCTATCTTGGGAGGGATTCTTGAAGTCTGAAAACAGCCACAAAAGTAACAATTCAATATTTCAGGACTTGGTTGTAAGATCACTTTTTACCCATTCTCACATCAATTTGGATGTGTTTTTAGGATGCAAAAGACTTGTTTTGATTCCCCTTCCAATAGGCTTGAAGCAATTGCTTGAACCCAGAACTCATACTATGGTGCAGTGTTTTAATCAAGAGGATGAGTATTCTCGGATGTGTCAGACTTAGAAGACATTATGAAGTAGTAACTCAAGCAGTTATTTTAAATAGATTCTCCTGGTTCCAGAGCAAGAAAGGTAGATGCTAGGCTATAGAAAATAGCTTGGCAGTGCTGTCATTATGGAGGTCTTCGAATATGATAATGGAAGAACTGAGTGACACAAAACCCAACAGTATGAAATACCAAGGGATGGATAAGCTTTCCTATTGCAAACAAACAGCTGCAAACAAGTGGAAAGAGGATCTTAGTATATATGGAGATAGCACCTAATTTTTTTGTAGTTTATAAGGGAAAATATTAATCCTATTGTGCAAGGCAGTGGTTAAACTTCACTTGAACAAGTCAGACCATCCTTTCTGAAGTGGGAGGCAGTAGTTACTACAAGGCAGAGAGACTTAGCTTATTTATGAAGATTTAAGCAATGGTGGGTTTAAGCAGTGGCTGAAGAGCTAGCTAAACACTGAGGGAGAAATCAAGTGCTTTCTGTAAACCTATGGAGTAGGTAGGTAGGGAGACTAATGCTAAAGATGGGAAAGAGCTGTTAGAACAAAAACGCTGTCAGAACAAAATGGTATAAACTACAGATGACTGTATTCAGACTGCAAGTATAATGAGAAAGAACAAGGTGTTGAAACACCCATCAAACAGGAGCAAAATAATGCTTGTAAGAAAATTCAGCTTGAATACAGGTAACAAAACAATTCGGCGATGCAATGATAATTAAAAGATTGGACTCAGTGACCCATTACATCTTTTCCTCTGTTATTAACTTTTTGCATGTTGTGAATAGTAGGTATTTATTGTTTAACTAGGCTTGAGGATCCCACAAGATGGTGGGACACTTAAACTTTGGGTATTGATGCCCTCAATATTAAAGTATGGTTATGAGCCATGCAGCCCTTGCTGTCATTGCCATAGATAGCTCTAGATATCTTTTCAGGAGTTCATTAGCCTCACTATGTATTTAGATCCCTTGCTAGTCATGTGCCTGTCAGTATGCCTTAAAGATTATTGTCTTAGGTATGACTTTTCAGCATCATCATTTCTGTCACTATTAACCATTTCTAGAGAGCTTCCGTTAGCTTTATTGAGGCTTATGAAGTTAAAATGAGACCTATCATCAGTAACTTCACAAGACTGAATTTTTCATTCTGATCCTTTTTAAAGCCTTGTCCATTAGGTAAATAAAAATACAGTATTGTATGCACTGATATCCTTTTTCATCATAGTTATTGAAAAATAGCTATATAAAATTATGATATAAAGCAGCTGCATAAAGGAAGATTTAGGGAACTGAAATACATAAGTAATGTAGAATCTAAATCCCATTTCATAAAAATGAAGTTGGAATTAAGATCTATGAGCTACCAAACTTGGTTTTTTTCCTCCCGTACTGTGTTACATTTCCAGAATAGGCATACCTGTTTGCATTTCAGATGTTGACAAGTTATGTGCTTCATTGGCCTATGTTCTGCTACTGTGATAGCCAGCACACTCTAAAGACTGGAACTGTACTTCTCTGTATTACTGCTCTAGGTGGTACTCAAATGGAAATGAATTATACTTGATAAAAAAAATTGTATATGATTTCTAAATTTAAGAATATTATTTTCTAAAATTGGAAAGTATATAGTTATTACTGAGGATTGGGGATGCTCTGCTAAAATCTAAATCTGCTACTGTTAAAATGTCAACTTTTGCAGTATTATTTTTTTTTGTTTTCCTATATATGTGTTTATATTATCCTAATGGCTAGATATCTCAATTGTCAGAAAAGATTCATGTTGCTTCATGGTATTAACTCTTTACTAGAACCAAGAAAATACAAACAAACGAAACTATTTCATTAAAAAAAATAAAATTAAGGAATAAAATAGAGGGAGTTACATCTATTAAAAATTCACTTCTCTATTTACAGTTTTCATTGCTGAATTACATTGTAAAAATGTCATGCGACTCATGGGAGAATTGTTCAGTGAACTTAAACATTAACACAGATATTTTTATTTTGAGACTTCATAAATTTATCAAGGAAAGTAAAAGCTATGTTGAGTGAATGATCAAAGAAAACTTGAGACCCTTACAGGGAAAGCTGATTTAGCTACTAATCAGGAACATACTACTTCTGCCAAATTAACATACTTCAGGAACACAGGTAGCAGGTTTCTTGTCTTGATAACAGAAATCTTTCAAATATGTGACAGATGATTCATAACAGAAATCACTGTTGTATACTTGCAGCTATACTTTCTTTAATGGTACATGTTTTTAAATAAATCTAAGGAACAAGACTTTTTTTTTTCTTTCTTTAATTGCTGGAAAACATTATCATAACTCATGCAAAATGTTAGAAATAAGCATTCAGTAAGGTAATGTGTGCTGCTGGAAAATATATTTTCATTAAAAGACAGAGAACCCTCTGGATCCAATCCCAAGGAACTTAAAACACTTTTTTTTTTTTTCTCCCCCCCCAACCCCCAAGTAACTTTAGGCAATATTGAGTAAAGCACCTCCATACAGTTCAAAGGAACTTTGCTTTCACTCAGACGGAGTGAAACTGAAATAATCCATTGATCTCAGACTCAGCAATAGATAAAAGATGTTATGAGCTTTCTTATAGTTATGGAACAGAACCAATAACCTTCTTATTTATTTCTTGACAAAAAGTATGAAAATATTTCTTTGGGCAAAGTTTTCTAGCAAGATGAGTCTAGAACATGGATGTGGTTGAAACCTTTATTTAGTGTTCACAGTAAGTTTTTTAGTTTCCTGGTTCCTAAAGGGGAACTTAGTATATGTACTTACCTTGGCTAAAGGCCAAACTCTCCCTCCTCAAAAGGACGGGAGGAAAAAATATGATGAGAAAGCTTGTGGGTTGAGATAAAGGCAGGGAGATCACTTACCAGTTACTGTTACAGGCAAAAGAGACTTGACTGGGGGAAAATTAATTTAATTTATTGCCAACTAAAATAGGTTTGGGTGGTGAGAATCAAAGATAAACATTAAAATACCATCTTTCCTCCCCCTCTCCTAGGTTCATGACTTCATTCTCAATCTCTCTTCCCAACCTGCCAGCTCATCCTGCCCTTGGAGCAGCACAGGCAGATGGGGGCTATGGACAGACCATAAGAGCTCCTCTCTGCCACTCCTCCCTCCTCACACTTTTCTCCTGCTCTAGTGTGTGTCCTTCCACAGTTCCTTCAGGAAATACCCACCTGCTCTGGCATGAGGTCCTCTCCACAGACTGGAAAGGAATCTGCTCTGGCACCTGGAGCCTCTCCTTCTTCTCTGACTTTGGCATTTGCAGCATTGTTTCTCACTCTTTTTGTTCTCTCCTCTTCTCACCCTGTGGCATTTTCCACCATTACCTAAATATGTTTTTCCCAAGGCACCCCACTCAGGGCTGATGGGCTCAGACGTGTCCTGCAGTGGGTCCATTGCAGGGGTGGATGGAACTGGCTGTGCTCAGCACTGGGCAGCCTCAGCATCTCCTTACAGAGGCCACTCCTGCATCCCCCTGCTGCCCACACCTGGGCACCTGCACCCAGACCGGGTACAAAACTGGGCATTTAGTAAATAAGAAGGTACTAATTTATCCAAGTAAAAAAAAAAAAAAAATCCTCAAATGTATTCTTTTAGGATTTGTAATGCCAAACATAACCACAGGGTGTATTAGTTTATAGTATTAGAAATAGGAGTTGTTTATACAGATGGCAAATTCAAGTCATTAATCAAAAATTATTAGGAAGTTTGAGGTGTTTTCTTTTGTCTGAACATCTGTTTTCATGGCACAATTCTTTCTGAAGCATCTACTTGCTCTGCTAAGTAAAGTATTATGAAATCATCAGGTACAGGAAAGACACACAAAAGATCGAACTTTCTATAGGAGCTCAGAAGAAATAAAAACACCAAAGCACACTCACACTAAAGCTGTTTTTCAATACGGTAGTTGTCATTAGGAGAATAAATAGGAAAGAACCGACTGTTGTTTCCAGAAGGGACCCTGCCTGAGGCTAAGTGCGATTACAGTATAAATGCAATGGTCAGGGCTGGCTAATAGGAAAAGTCGGTCGAACTAGGGAACCAGATCAGTATCAAGTCATTCACATGAATCTGAACTGGTTGCAGAATTGCCATGAGGCTTTGGCAAGCCTGCAGCTACCCCTGAGCATTTTACACAAGCTAGTCAGCTGGGGTCTAGGTTAGTTTTTTGGTTGGTAGGTTACCTTACTGAGACCTCATATAAAGGGATTTTATTATCTCTTGCTTTTTATCATGTCTCTAATCTACATTCCCGAAACCTTGACTTTGACCTTGTAACTATCTTGTTTATTTGTGCTCCTGAATTCCATCCTATGGTTTGTATTTTTTTTTTTCCTGATTTTGCCCTGACTAGTGGTAAGTGAATTGCTCTACATGCTAGAGTGATAATCTCCTTTTCATTTTCTTGACCTTGCCTTTGCTCACCTTATGTTACCAGGTACTGTGTTGCATTGCGGATGTTTCTAATACTCCTCTACATTGCATCTTCCAGAGAGTACAGCTATGGATGGAATGGAAAGATACAACCTGGTAGAATGTTGGATCAAAATCACTCAGCTAAAGGTTGATTGTACTTGATTAAGGAATCAGCCATGGAAAGGACAGAATTCTTATTGGTAGTTGTCCCCAGCTGAGTATTGACTACATTTTCTAGTCTAAACTCAGCTGTGGGGGTGGAAGCTGGAGCTACTAGACTGAAGGTATGCTTAGGCTATGTGGGTTTTCTATGTCTTTTGCTCTTGGATTGGAGTGCTGAGAGGTTGAACCACATAAATGCTAGAAGCTTGCAAAAAGCTTTCAAGCAGTCAAACTGTATAACTATGATAGTAACTCATATCTATACAGAATAATTTTGAATATTGAATGAAGTTGGACTATATGTGAACTAAACATATTTAAATCAAGATTGGATGCTCAGGAAAGAAATGCTAAAGTTTGTGGAGATGTCACAGCCTGCTGGACAGCAGATCAGACTTAGTGGAACGGTCTTTTCTGAAATTAATCTTTGAACTATGTGACAGATAATGACAGTTTTTCAGAAGCAACTCTCTAATGACTTCAGTGGAATTGCTCATGACTGAAGTAGACATTATGGTTTGTAGATAGAATTTATGTATCTGTGCTTTTGCTCTCCTTTTGTCTAAGTCAGAACCCTGAAACTTCATTGACACATTAATTATCATTTAGGTGTTATTCACCTGAAATAATTCCTCTATTTGTAGTACATTATCACAATTAAATCAAAGACATTAGGGTTGGAAAAGGTGATGTTCTGTTACGCTTTTCTGTTCCCCCCAAAATCATAAAAGAATTCTGTCTAAGCATAAAGACATAAGTTTAATCAGGAAGAATTTATCATTATTCCAAGTAAGAATTCAAATTATTATAATGTTACTTGCTAATAAATTAATTCCTAGGTAGGAGCTGGGAGATCTATGGAAAAAGCCCAGGAAACCCATTCCAAAGAGACTAGGCTATCACAGGCAAAGATTTTAAAAAATTAACATGTTGAGCACACAGTACTGTGGGTAAATAAGTAGGAATGCCACCCACAAAAAATCAGTTTCTATACCAGAATAACACTGTCTGAGAAAAATCTGTATTTTGTTATTACTATTTGTAAATACCTTAAGCTATTAAAAATAGACTGACAATGTTAACCTACCAGGACATGTTAGATAAATACGTGTGGGCTTATTTGCAATTATACTTTTTTCATACCTTGACTCTTGGAAACAGCTGGCTATTTCTTCCATATGATGTTTTCTATCATTTTATTGCCTACTAGAGTATCTAAATCTAAGCTGGAAGTGTAAACAATTCTCTGGAATTTTTACTCATCTGTTAAGTTGCTACTCATCTTATCATCTTGCTCTCATTTTTAAGCACACCTTACACCTTTTTCTATATTACTTCATGGTACTAACAGATCTACAAACAACTTCTTGAAACTGTCATGTAGAAGGATACTTGGCACATTCTCAGGACTTTGCAGATATAAATTACCTGAAAAGTGGGATCAAAGTACAGGTAGCAAAGCTTTTACTCTTTGTGATCTGACTATTTAAAGTGACGAAAACTGCAGAAATTGAAAATATGAGTTAAAAAGTTGTCTGACCTGGTGTTTCGGTGTCTTGTTGTAATGCTGGACGTGAGGTAATTTTGAAAAACAAATCCATGAAATATCAAGAAAGTCTTTTGGGCATGGAGATGTGGTGGGTTTTGACAAACATATGAATTATGGGTGTTAAAAAAGGAGGAAAAAAACCATGAAACTTTCATTGGAAAATTAATCTTTCTCACATTCTGTAAGAAAACAGTAGTAGTCATATTTGTTTTGAATTACTGAAATCCTTACATGTGCACTGGAATTACAATTTCTGGAAATTAATCTGCTGAAGAAGGACTTTATAAATATAGCACATGACTTGCTAATTGAATCATTTAATCTAGCTGTACTATTTTAAATAGAGAAAGCACTCTATTTTTTCTTTATGTGCTCGTTCTGAACGATGAGCAGCATGCCAGCGTTTTTAGTGAGTATTGTTGGCAGGTGTTCAGAGTCCTGCAAGGAAGCATCATGATATATGTAACCTGAATGTAAGGCAACTGTTGATTAGGTTTATTATAGGGTTTTTCAGCCTCATTCTATACAGTCAAAGTTTTGATGTGAATGATAAAATGGAAATGTGTAAAAACAAATTTGGCTCTAAGAGCAGGACAGAATGGGATTTGTAAGACTGTAACAATGTGCAGGCTAAGATAAGATAAAATACCCATAGGAAATTGCAACTGGGATTTTGATCATAGATATGAGAAAGTTAATGGTTAGGTATGACAATATCTCACTGTACATTATCAGGTTGTTAAATGCTTGTATATATATATGACTTGTGCTGTAATGCATTAATTTCTTAGCCTGTTTCTGAATGTTACACTTTTGAGTTTACTAGACTTCTGTTAAAACAGTCTAGTATCTTATTCATTAATGCATTAAACACATGAAATGGACAGTGTCCTAAGTGAAACAGTTGTTTTTTTTCTCCGCCCCCTTCCCCCCCCTCCAATGTTGCAAAATTGGCTTTTGAAATCCAATCAGAATTTTTTGGTTCATTCACATTCTACTTGCAGCAGAAATCAGGCCAGTCCTTACCTATTTCTAATGTAAAAGTGACTAAAACCTTCCTATGTTCAACCCTCAGAATCTCATTTCTGCTTTTATTTAGCTTCATCTTGGGATAATGGGCGTTCATTCACTTGGATTTTAAAGCAGATCTCAATATAACCCAAGACTGACCAAATTAGTTTGTGACTCAATATGTTGTATTAATATTAAATTAACAACAGGTTTCAACAGTATCTGCCTCTAAGAAGGATGACTTTGTGCAGTTCTTCAGCATTCAAAGAGTAAATGTGCTGATTTGTAAAGAAATGTGGTGTGATATTTAATTATTTAAAAAAAAAAAAAAGATTATTTTTTACTTAGTCTGTTTATTTGGATTCTGTTTCTTAATCTTTATCATGAGGTGTATTACTTCCTTTACCTTCCAGAGTTGTTATGAATGTTTTAGTTAAAAATATTAGAGAAACATGCTGAAAGCCTTGGATAATAATTGCTGAAAACAGAGTATCAGATATTTTGGATTTTGTTTTAACGGATGTTCCATAACTAAAGGAGGAGAGATGGGAAAACTTTCCAAAGAGGTCTGGTAAAAGAAAAATGGTGTTGAATAGCTTCTAAAGCCAAACTGCTTTGGAAGAGAAAGTTGTGAACTATGTAGATTGATTTAATGTAGGATTTAAGTTTTCATAGAATACAGAAGAACTTGGATTTTCCATGTGTCCTGGTTTCAGCAGGGATAGAGTTAATGTTCTTCCTAGCAGCTGGTATAGTGCTGTGTTTTGGATTTAGAATGAGAATAATGTTGATCATACACTGATGTTTTAGTTGTTGCCAAGCAGTCAAGAACTTCTCAGCTTCTCAGAGTGCCCTGCTAATGAGAAGATGGGTGTGTGTGTGTGTGTCCCAAGAAGCTGGGAGGGGACACAGCCAGGACAACCTGACCCCAACTGGCCAAAGGGATATTCCATACCATGTGACATCATGTTCTATATACAACTGGGGGGTTGGCCGGGAGGAGAAGGCCGGGAGCCTGAGAATTAGCTGAGCTTTGATTCTGGGTAGCGAGAAATTGTGCTGTTCATCACTTTGTATATTTTATTGTTATTATTATCTTCCTTTTCTAAGGAAAACTATCTTTATCTCAACCCATGAGTTTTCCATTTTATTTTATTTTATTTTATTTTATTTTATTTTATTTTATTTTATTTTCAATACCCAGTGGGATGGGGAAGTGAGTGAACTGCTATGTGGTTGTTTTAACTGCCGGCCAGGTTAAACCACAACACCATGTTAGCAAATTCTATTCTAACTATATGCTATTTTAAGATGAGAGCAAGTATGAATCTGGGTTGTCTCCTGCTGAGCTAGTTTCTTCTGTGGTGGTGTTCAATGCCTCCAGTCATTTATTCAACGCTTAGACTAAGGATGACTGGGGGGGTGTTGTAGCATCATGCTCAACTATGATTTAACTAAGAACTTTGTTCGTAAACTAATTAATCATCAATTAGACATGTTTCCTGTGGCTCTGTTTTAAAAAGTAGTGCAAAAGGAATTTTTATTCCATCGTTCTTCATTGTTCCCATCCATTTTTTTATTTTGCCCATTTTAGAAACTGCCTCAGCCCAGCTTCTGAGATGGTATTAAGAGGATGCAATTATACTACATTCCTGCAGATCAGGATTGGAAAGCCACTTGTGCTTAAGGTGCACTTGATTTCAGTATTATGAAGACCAGGGTTTCTTGTTCTTCCTACTTCTTTGCTAAAGCCATTCTGTATAGTGCACTTTCAAGTGCCATAATTGTTTGTGTTGCATTTATTCACTTTTAAAAGGTTCCTATGGTGCTACTGTCAAAGGCAGGAAATGGACAGACTGAGCAGGCAGGGAACATTAGCATCTGCAGTAACTTGAAAGACAATTATTAGGTGTGGTGGCCCTTTCTAGGTTACAAATTCCACAGGACATATGATCTGCTGCCTTGAGAGAAGGCAAGATTCTGCCCAGAAGGCAATTAATACAACCCAGGGAGTCTCTGCCTCCTCCTGAAGTAGTTTACCTCCACTCTGGTATTTGGCAGTAAAGGGTGTCTTCCACTGACTGCACCTTCCAGTTCCAAGAATTATCAAAGGATGAGATTATATTCAATCAGGGGCAGAGAAATACTACTTTTTAACAGGAGTCGGTGATGTACCCAGACAAAACAAAGATTCAGGTATAGACTGTGTGTATTTTTGGAAAGCGGCTAGCAAAACAGCAATCCATGTGAAGATTCACGAATCAAGCAGAAGCTCAGATTATACCTCCAGATAGTGCCAATGGCATTGAATCATGGAAGGAAGTAGAAAGTCCCTCTGATTTCAATATTAGTTGTAGTAATTTATGTACAGAAATGTGAAAACACTGAATTGAGGATGAGTATTAAGCACAAAGTACACACAGTAAGCAGGACCCTATGCCCAGCAGGATTGACAGAGAATGAAAGAATTAGGACTTTGTAAGAAGAAAATGTATATTTTAAAGTTTGCAGTGTTAGGCCCCAGGAAATAGCTTTGCTTACAGTCTTTAGTGGAACTTCAAGCAGTAAGATTTACTTAACTTCATGGAGTAAGACTGCTAAGGTCTAGGTTGAGAGATGATCTGTCCTGAGCTAGGGACATCTGTTTATAGTGCCTGGTACAATATGACAGCAGGGTTGGGAACCTAAGTAGCCTAGTTAAGGATTAAAAACAAAACAAAAAACAAACCAAAACAAACAAAAAAAACCCCACAGCAGTAATTCTAGGTAAGTCAAACCAACTGGACAGCAGCCTAGATCCATCAAAACATGAGGCCAAAACAGGTAGCTCTTGTGATACTGAGGTTTGGCATGCCCCAAATCTAAGCTATTGCCATTTTAGTAGGATAAATAGTAAAACAAATAAAAAACTAAAAATATAGTCTGAATTGTAATTTAGGAAAGTGTTAGGAAAGTCTTAAACATCCTTTCAATGAAAGATGGTAATGTATAGCAGAATATGAAGCAGATTAGGTAGATGAATGTATAAATTCTTGCATTTGCCTTTTACTGGGGGACATTTTTACCAGGCTATGACATGCACTTCTGAACAGATAGGTTGCTATAAATCTGGATTGTGTAATTTTGCACAATCAAACTTGCATTCATTTATTTGTCCTCAAATTTAAAAGTCCTAGTTTAGTAAAAATGTTTTTCATGATGCAAATATGCGAAATATTATATGGAAAAACAAATCACTGGTCCGGGTTTATTCCTGCTTTTGCTTACACTTGACAAAAGCTTTGCAACTGACTTTTAACAGGAGTTGGATTTGGCCTTTCAGGTACCTACCCAAATAAAACTTCTCAGAGCTTCTCCATCTTTAGTAAGTGAGGATTTTAAAAACTCTAACATCTGTTTGATATAATACTTGAACAAAGCCTTGTCATGATTTATTTTGGAAGGAGTTCTGATGCAGAGATGGTAGGTCAATCAATCAGTGTTTTTTTCCAACAATCTTGTTAGGATAAAGAGTGTCCTATACCATTCCATTTCCTGTCAGCATCAGAAAAAACTTGTAATGATTATACCTCTGGTGTTCTTAATACACTTAATATTAACAGATTTGCATTCTGATCCAAACTGTGAAAATGAAATGCTTTCACTTTGTGCGCAAGTATGAATGTCTTCATGATATTAAAAGAACATCTTCCATTTGGAGGGTAAAACTGAAAAAAAGTGTTCCTGGAACATAATATTTTTGGTGAGATTGTAGAGACCTATTTATATTCCTTTTATTACAAGCATTATGTTGTACTTTCCTGTCTTGAGACTGTCTTAACCTTTTGAAATATATTCATTATAGAATAGAGTTACTCAGATTTCTTTTACTCCTATAGAAAGGAAAAATACCATGGAATAAAAATGTAAGCCGTTGTTCTAATGTTCACCTCCAACATGGATGGCCTTTAAAGCTGCAACCCAACAAAAACCCCCACCCCTCTCTGTTTTCTTACATTAAAAATAATTATTAGTAAGTGTCCTGGTTTCAGCTGAGAGGGTTAATTTTTTTCATAGTAGCTAGTATGCGGCTGTGTTTTGGATTTGTGCTGGAAACAGCATTGATAATACAGGGATGTTTTTGTTATATGGACCTATTGCTGAGCAGTGCTCACACAGAGCCAAGGCGTCTTCTGCTTCTCGCACTGCCCTGCCAGCAGGATGGCTGGGGGTGCACGAGGAGTTGGGAGGGGACACAGACAGGACAGGTGACCCAAACTGACCAAAGGGATATTCCATACCATATGACGTCATGCTCTAGTTTATAAGGAGCTTGGGGGAAGAGGAAGAGGCAGGGCGGTGGCATTCGGAGTGATGGTGCTTGTCTTCCCAAGTCACAGTTACACTGCTTTCCTGGAGATGGCTGAACACCTGCCTGCCCATGGGAAGTGGTGAATGAATTCCTTGGTTTGCTTTGCTTGTGTGCATGGCTTTTGCTTTACCTGTTAAACTGTCTTTATCTCAACCCATGAGTTTTCTCACTTTTGCTCTTGTGATTCTCTCTTCCATCCCAATGAGGGGAAGTGAGTGAGCGGCTGCATGGTGCTCAGCTGCCGGCTGGGGTAAAACCATGAAAGCAAGGAATGAAAATAAAAATATTTTTTGTAATAAAAAAAGAATAATAAAGGTATTAAAATATATTTAATATTAACATTAGAGGACAATTATTTTGATGGATGCAAAGGAGACAGACTAAAGACCTTCTGAGGGGGGAAGAGAAAGAGCCCTATGAGCCACTACAAACGGAGACTGAAGTCAATCTACCGTAGCTGAGGCCTGTAACAGACTCACATGCTATATGGGGTGCACACGAGCAGGCATTCACAGATGACCCTTTGACAGGAGTATAGCCTGAAATGTCATCCCCTCAAAATAAACTTCTTAGGAGTCACAGTGATACTGCAGCACCTTATTGCTGTAGCTGAATTTTGGCAGAGGGAGTAGTCAAACGTTCATCAGAGGTAGAAATTACAGACTGTATTCATAAGGTTGTTTCTTTTCCATCTTCAGTGATATTAGAAATTTTAGAGGTATCAGGTTGACAGACACATGAAGTATCTTTATTATAGGAGTGACTACAGAATCTGAAGGTCTCTCCATAGAGAGGGGACTATGCACAACAGGCTGATATTTTCACATATGGAGCTTCTAGCAAAGGCAGTGGGAGGAAAAACATAACTGAAGCAAGAATGTAAACATTTTGCTTACATATTTGTTTTTCTCTTGCCTAATTTTCTTAAACAAGTTCTATGTAGTGAAAAGAAATTAACCGCTTATCTGCCTTTTGTACTGGAAATGAATAAATGACTTGCACAGTGTGAGTTGTTGTGTGGATTTGTAGAGGGAGGGTTGGGATCTAGGCAGCTGCAGATTACAGGTGGAGGTCAAACCTGAAACTCGGTGGCCCTGCTGCTCTTTTAGTTCACGTGTTAATGGGAAAAATGGTCATGGCCATATTATTTTTCTTGTGTTATCATAACTTAAAAGCTCCCTTGTTTTCATGAATTGCAGCATTCTTGATTTTGCATAGCACGTTCCATAATCTTCAAAAAAATAAGGTTGTTTTTCATACTTTATCTCTCTCCTTTATTTTGTCACTGTTAAATATATGCCAGAATTATTGTCGCATAATAGTGATAATCATAAAATCATGCCATCCGAAAGTAATGTAGTTTATTAATAAGTTCTCCTGAACTGTAATGCTATGGGTAATGCAATGCATGTACTAAATCAAAATGGAACTGGGTTCCAGTAAAGGATTCAACATTCACATGTTGTGTTTTTGTAGGGCAATGGACTGTTGTTTCCTAAGTGTAATAGGAAAAGGTTTACCAAAAGTTGCTACTTAGAGGAGCTAGGAAAAGAGCACATACTGCAGTAATAGCTGTTGACAAAACAACCGTTCTAGAAAAGCTGCAGTATGTATCTGTCAAATTTAAAGGAATAAAAAGATCTGAGAAGGCATTCTGAGAAATTATGTACATGACAGGACAAACTAGCTGAAAAATGTCATAAAGACCTATGCAGTAACCACAAAAAACAGCTCTAAAGGGGATGTGAGGGTGAAACTTCTCAGCATCTGAAACGGTATGCTACATGTAAAGCAGTTGCAAATATTTTATTCTTTATTTCAAGTATTTGTACTAAAAAACCCAACCAACCAACCAAAAAAAAAGCCGCAAACCCCACCCAAAAACTAGACTGTATTTTTACACTGTAGCACAAACATAAATTACTTTAGAGCTGATTGTATTGTGTAACTCTATCAGATGGAAATGGAAATTAATTGGAGAAGGTAATATGCATGGAAGAGACCTATTAGTTTAAGAGATGCCATAGATCATGAGAGTTATCTTGCAGCCCCAAGTTAAACAGACTTTTCAGAATGAAGCATATATAACAAATAGTTTTATATAAGAAAGACACATCTGATATTCATATAATCTGTGTGGTATGCTTACTAATTAGAAGTGCAGCCAGGGCTGTGTTCAAATGTTAAGATGTTCAGGTGGTTACTGCACCTGAAAAGCTTCGTACTACAGAAATCAAAATTCTTGCAAGTGGTATTAGCTGAAAATGAATTTGAGATCAGTTCTGAACCTGAAAAATAAAATAAGCTGGATATAGGTTTTTTGAATAATAAATCCTTTGGCTGTAGTTACTGATTTTTTTCTTTTTCTTTTTTTTCTTTCTAACCTAATTAAAGTAACTGTATTGAACTACAAGAATATATGTTTAGTTTATTGGATTTTTAGGAAACATGCAATCAAAACTGTAAAAAACGAAATCATGCAGTGTAAAATGCCATATTTGTCGTCTTCACCCCCTTCCTTCTCAATGTCAGTTATGCATCTGTCACCTGTGTTGTACCACCTGGAAGGTTTCAATTAATTTTTCTACCTTTACGTTAAAGTGTTCACATGCATCTGTTGAAATATTTATCAAGTTACTGGAACAAATGTGTTTATATAAAGAGATGAGCAAGAATTCTGCACAACAAATGCATGTGGGTGGAGACGCACACTGGGTAACCTATTGTGATATGATTAAAATTAAGCATTTCATTAAATTTTTAATGAATTAAAACTTTGCCTAGTTTTCAAAGAACTATGGGGAGAAAACAAGTTATAAAACTAACTTCCCCTGACTATTTTTTAGTAAAAGTTACAATGTTTCTGTGGGACTTCACAACAAAAACAGCTTGTGGAGCTAGAATAAAAAGAAATCTATGGTGCATCCAATATATCTAGACAGAAGATGACCTGATTTTTTTCTACTGGATGACAGTGATTAATACATGAAGCTCCTTGGAAAGGAATCACACAGTGTGCTATAAAACTGGAATGATGTATGGACTGAAAATGGCACAGAGCCCTGAGGTGCAAAATGCTGAGAATGCTGAAGTCCTTTTTCCTCTCTAGGAGACTGGGGCCTCTAACACTTGCTTCAGCATTCAGTCAACAGATTAATTCAGGTCACAAAAGGATAAGGAAGGGAGATGAAGAATCAGTTTATGAGAACTTTAAAATTAAGTTACTTAGGGTCTCACCCCACGGTGGAAAGGAGTCAATGTTTTTTGTGGAAAGTTTTTAGACATGAAGCAAAGGAGGACATTTTGCCTTTGTTGTGAAGTCAAATGCTAGAGCAACTTTTGAGGCATTTGCTACCTTTGTTATGAAGTAGGGACAGAATTCAACCTATAGAGATCAGAGGATTTGAGTTAAAGTCCTTCTACAAGTATCTGTATGCAGACCTGTTCTGTGAAAAACACAGATAGGAGTCTGGAACCAGAGGGTTAGGGAAGCTAACTATTCTAATTATAACCTTAGGTCTACTTTTTCTATTTTGATCAGATTTGTCCTATTCCATAACTTGGAGACATACTCTCCAATTTCTGTGGGGACACCTACAGGTATAGAAGAAAGCAAACAAGAAGTATCTAATAATCTGAGCTCTGTATCCCAACTGAGAGACTTGTAAGTAAGCAAGACACAAGAAAGTTGCAAGTTTGAGGTATTTTTATAGCCAAAGTTTTTCTTAACTCTTATTTGGGCATGTGCATTTGGGGGCAGAGTACAGAAGCTCAAGGAGAGACAGACTACTCCTCAAGCTCTTACAGTAAGCAGCTTAGAATTTCAAAGAGAAAGTTTGGAGGAGCTAGGTTTTAATACTCTCCCACTGTGCTACTTCAGACAAGTGAAGTGAGAAAAGGACTCATGATTCACCCTTAAAAGAGTAAGCGTTCTTTCCTCCATCCCACAGTTCACCCAAGACTCCCCATTTGAAGGCAGTTCTGCAATACTCATGAGAACACGCTTTTTAGTCTTTATAAGAAATTAATCATTGGCACAATGGCTGTACTAATTTTTAGCTTAAACCCATGGATAAGCATGAAGGAGCAGAGGTGGCTTTTGAGGATTAGAAGTAGCTTGATTGTTAAATGCTACCTTCAATTAGTCTAATCTTCCTTTTTCATAGACAGCATTGCATTCTAGGTAATAAAGTTAAACATCTTCTTGTTTGTCAGCTGGCCTTTGCAGAGACCACTTTGCAACTTTGCTGACAGTGGGTGAACCAAATATAACAGAACTTCTGGATGTTTATAAGTATAGGGCAATGCTACCTAACAGCTACATTTAATAAGTATTTGAAAAATGAGTTCTTGATAATCTCATTGAAATGAGAAGGGTTCTAGGGTGGAGGACACAGAATAGCAGTATCCCTGGAGTAGCAGAATTATTAGAAGGAACAAATACAATGATACAAACTAGATTATGTTGCTTGGTAGGTAGCAAATATTATCTCATCTGTGAATAGCTGAGCAGGTACCCAATGTGTATGAGAAGGCTTGCATTATCTAGATTTTGAAAAGAATGAATGTTCTCTCTTCTTACAGACTTTCATCCATCAATTAACTGAGCAGAACTGTGTGATTTATTATTTATTCAGAGCTGACTTACACATTTAGTGTTCATGAGATTTTGTTTTGTTGCTGACAGACCTGAAAGGCAGATGATCTAATGTTTTCCCATGAGTATAATGAATCATTAGAATGAATTAAAAAAAAAAAAAAAAAAAAAAAAAAAAAAAAAAAAAAAAAAAAAGCCCAGCTAATGGGCACAAATTAAAATGAAGCCATAACATCTCTGGTTCATCAGTTACTTAATTAGATGATTAAAATAGCAACGTGTTTTTGCCATTCTCTTGGGAATGAAAATCCAATCTACTGGTATCTGTGTTATTCACAAAAGTGTTGTTGGGTTTTGATTTTGTTAAAACAAAAAGACCTAAACTGCCTACAAGTAAACTACCAAACTGTATAATTTTGTGCTGTGATCAATAGAAAGTGTTTAAAACTTCAACACTGATTACCAGGCTGGACTTCAGACACTCTAGAAGAAGCAAGCTTCAGGTGACGTTGTAGGTACAAATCCTCAAGTGTCATTATTTCATCTTTCTTTTTTTTTTTTTTTTTTTTTAACAGCCATGTGCTTATTTTTTTCAGACTAGCATTATTTAATGCAAATAGTGATCTTGTCTTGATCTAAAGAAAGACAAAACAAAGTATCTTGATGGTTCAGATTATAGTACTCTTGTCACACAAAATAAATTTGAATTTTGAAGGCAAGGAATTGAAAGGCAAAATTCTTAATTCTAAATTTTTTTTCTAGCTTCAAATTTCAAATGCATGAGCATTTTATTTTAATTAAGGACATCTTTCAGTGCATTTTTTCTAGCGTTAGATATCTGTAGTTGTATGTTACCCTAGTTTTGGGTGTGGGGAAATGAGGGTGAATAGAACTTAATAAAATAACAAAAAGATTGTTTTTATTATCTTTTCTCTGGACTGTGTAATGTGAGAATGAGAAGCATTGGAAGTACTCTCTAGTATAAAGTTAAATGATTAAGAAAAAGCTTTACAGGCCATACTCACAAAATATAGGTGTGAATACTTAAAAACTACCAACTCTGGTATGAAGATAATCAAATGTTTAGTAGAATATTCTTCTGTACTATGAAACAGTTCCTTAAAAAATCTGATGCAGTCCCTAGTGATCAATACTAGAGAACACTGAATCAAAAATTAAGTTCTCTGTGTATCCTGCTTGTGATTGTTGTGGAAATACTCTGAATTTTTGTGTCTGCTCAAATAAGGGTGCTGAAAATTTAAAAGACACAGGAAACAGGCATGAGTTTCATAAAAGAAAAAAAATAAATAAATTAAAGACTCGGGGAGCTCAAATTGCTGCGAGGGCACTGCAGGGTGATCAGTTTACAGGTAGTTCAGTGCAAACAGGTGAAACAATTCTTTAGATAGCTGATAAAACATAGTGAGATCCCATGTGTGGAAGTTAAAATTAGACTAATACAAAGTAGCAGTAAAATATAAATATGATTAAATACATTTTAACTATGAATCATTGATGTATCATTTTTGGTGGGTTCTCCATCGCAGGCACTCTTGAATTGAAGATGGGATATTCTGCTATATAGTATTTAGTCCAAAAAGGAATTACTTCTGTTTTATTTCCATCAGAGAAACTCTACTGTTTATCTGTGTACTAAAACAGTATTGATAGTTTCTTACAACTACGTAACATGAAAGGCAGCTACTGAAACAGGACCAGGGATTATTGAGTCCAATTAATCTTAAATAAATCCATATCAATATTTACAATTAATCTTTCTGATTAACTTTTTCTGAGTGTCTTGTATTATATTGTACTGGACAGCTTTCGTATGTATCTGCTTTGACACTTGGGTGTAAAAGAACTATAAACACAGACACACAGAACAAAGCTTTTAGGTGGACTCTTCCATGTTAAAAGCTCTATTAGAGTGCTTCTCAAGTGCATTCTTAAGAAGAAAAATTAAATTATGAATGAACCTTCTGATTAAAAAAATTATTATGCTGGGTCTTCTGAAGAAATTTGAGTGGATTATTTTGCAAAACTGGCCAGTTTCCAAGGAGCAGTTATCACAGTGGGAAAGACTATAAGTTGTAGCTATAATAATATCTCTACGGGCATGATAAATGTATCTGTGATTGGACCAATTGGGATTTCATGGTCTGAAGCATTACGAATTTGTCAGTTCTGCTCAATTGTTTCCAGCAAAGTGATTCCATCATATTGTTCATGTTATTTGGGGGGGG
>VXBL01018527.1:596646-631281 GCA_013400195.1 Aramus guarauna
AAAATGAAAGGATTTAAAATTAGATTGTGTACTGACTCCAGGCAATTGGTCCTTGTCCAGAATCATTTTCCTATCTGTTGATAGATTCTTGCTGTAATATTCACAATCCATTTGTGGCTAGTCACAGCCCATTAACCATCTGTTCCGCTATTAAGCAACTTTCTTTTTATAATGTAAGTATTTAATTTTAATAAACTTTATCTGCTAAGCATTTATCTTACATATAATAAGGAACTGTTTCAAACATACTTACTGGGCCATATAAAAGTAATAATATTTTTGATGGACTTCCTTGGATATAAAATGAAGAACATTGTTAGAATAGTTTGAAAATCTGAAAGTATTTTAAATACAGATTATTGTAAATAAGTAATATTTCTTTAAAGTGCAATAGAAATGAAAACTTCTACATGCTGAAATATTTGCCTAATTTAAGAACACGTTAATAGAAAGTGAGCTGTGGAGTGTAGCTTTGGTTTTATAGATTGCACTGTACAGCAAAGGTAAGACCTGCTAACAGCAATATTTATAAGACACTTCAAATATGAGGTATAGATGTCTAATGTGTTTTTACAAATCCATTTACCTGTCTTGTTTGTTTAAGATTATTTGGTGAACATACTGAAAAATATCAACCAGCAACCATGAAACTATATCTACAAAGTTTAAAAAGCATAGCATGCAAGAGACAGAAAATAACAGAACTGATATTGCAGGAGTGACCTTCAGTTTTGAAATGTACACATGTGCATTATGATAAACTATAATTATCTAACCATAATTTATTTCTGACAAATTTCTGAATGAGACAGAACTCCCACAAAAATTAATGTATGTGCCAACCTGTAAGATTATGGAGGAACACTTGGGCTTGTAGTATCTGAATTTTTCAATGGCAACACAATTATTAGTTTTCTTTTGTTGCACTTCATGGTTTTTAATTTAGTTATATAGAATAATATCAGAACTCACTTGGGCTATGATGACTGAAGATCCTACATGTAATTTGGAATTTCACTTAACAAAAACTCACCAGGTCTGGTCAGTTTGTGGAGACCTCTGTTCTATTTGCCTATCACCTCTACCTAGTTTCTTTTTTGTTTGTCTCCACACTGAGGTCTTCGTCTACTTACCAGTTACCTTGAAAAGAACCACCAGTGTTTATCCTATTCTTTTATTCCTTTGTGGTGTTTTTTTGGTTTTTTGTTTTGTTTTGTTTTTTCTTCTCACTTTATTTCTTGGCTTTTCATTTTTTTCACTTGGTTTCTCGTTTAAAGATGTTCTCCTGCAGCATTCACTGCAGTTGGTCTGGTTAGTATAAATCTGAATATTGTCTTCACTCCAGGAAAGTGTTTGACTTTATATTTTGAATTCTGTAGGAAATAGTAAGGCTATAGAGATAAATGTCTTCTGTGTTCTGTATAAAATAATAAAATTTAGACTAATGAAATATACTTTGAAGTTGAATAATTTGATTTAAGTAAAACAACATCTAAAAAGATTGCTGTAGCAACATAGAAGAATTGAGTCTTGTAGAAAGGACTGCAGAAACTATGGCATTCATATTCCCTAGGAAGTTCTGAATAAACATCTATTTTTAAAATTTTCTCTTTAAACAGAAGAAAAAATTTTCCGTAGTATAAAATTTAAGAAGCTTCCATGTTTAAAAGTGCAAACTCAGTTACTTTGTGGGTTTAAGCATTTGGACACATCTAGAAAAAGAAGTTCCTATAGTGAAGTTTTCTGAATAAATGAATCTTATTCCACTCCTCTTGTGGCATGGACCTTATCATTCTGTAACTTCTGAATTCCTGTATTCAGTCTGGCTGAAACTGAACAAGGAATAAAGGTCTTAAAGACTAAGTTCTACCATATTTTATTTTCTTAAAATAAAAGGCTGGCACAGAAGAGAACCTTCCTTCTACAAAGATGTAGCTAAAAGAGTTTAGTGCTTATTAAAAATTAAATTAAATGGAAGTTCAGCCTTATGCCACAGAAGAAGCCAATCTTCATTTGTTTGTGGCTCATGGAATTATTAGATTGATTCAGCTCAATTTTTTATTGTTGGCAGCTGCAGTGCCTTCAGAAAGTTATAGCACAGAAATCAGATGGAATTTGAAGGAGCTATACTCTCTGCTATGAAACAGTTTAATGTTTTAGAGTCTTTAGTTTCTTAAATTTCATATTGTTTATAACTGAACTTCCAGAACAAAATCCCTGTAGGTTAATGCTGATTTTTTTTTTTTTNTAGGGTCACAGCAGTAAGTGAGACATTGGTGCAGTCTGATTTGAAGGTTTAATGGCAGCCAGAAAATTCTGGGTTAATAACAGCACTAGAAGAAACCAATAATACACTGGGAAATGCACCATATGTATCTAGATTTCAGAAAGCATTCTCTTCTATTGTTCCTGACCCTATTGTATTGTGGTTTTTTGGTTTATTAGCATTTCATGTCACTCCCTTCATCTTTCTTCATATATATAGACTTGTGAATGTAAAAGATTCTTCCCAGCTTGCTGCTCTGATTACTTTCAGCTCTCTATTTTGGTGACTAAAAATTTGGCACCAATTTCTCGCTAAAGGAGAAAATATATTGCTAATGAAGTTTTAAAGCTGTGATACTAATTCTGATTTCAGCTCTATTAATCTTCAACTCTGTATTTAAAAGAAAAAGAAAGGAAGTTATCACTTCTCAGCAATGTTTAAGTTAAGACAATACTTACAGAAGGAACATGATAAGAATGGAGATCAATACGGCAAACAGTTTCAGGCAGAAGAATGAAGTTGGATGAGCTCCTGAGAAATGTCCTCGCTCTCATTTTCTATTACTTCAGATTTCATTCCACCAGTTCAAAGCGGGGAAAAAAGCTGAAAATAGAAAGGACGGAGCACACACCGAATCTGGCCTAGCTGATTTCAACCTCTGTAGATGTATATATGCTTCTGTTTTCCTAGGTCAATGACAGTGGTCTTGGAAAGCTCTATATTAGAGTGGACTGCACAAGCAGGTTGGAAACATATCCAAATCTGTAATTGAATTACTGTGTATTTGGAATTAAAATCCATAGCTGATACTGAAGCCCACTTCCTATATAGATTTTTGGTTCATAAGAAAGATGTTTTATCAGCAAAATATGCCCCAGTACCAGTTAGAAAGTATGTTGATTACAGGCTAAATATAAACAAATCAAAATAAAATGTCAAATATGTAAGTTTATTCCTGTATTTTTTAAAATATGTATTCATCAATAGGCCTTAGCATCAAATATTTTAGACAACAGTCTGAAAACTGAGCGTGTAGACGTGCACTTATCGATGATAGGACAAGGACTTCATCTTGAACAGAACATCTTCAACAGAAAAATGGTATAAACCAAATTGAGTTTTACTTGGGTTAATATTGACTTAAACATTTGCCATCTTCTTGCTTTCAGAGTTGCCAATTCACATCAGAGATTATGGTCAAAAAGTTCTCATCCTGAACAAAAGTACTATTCGTCTCATACAATACTAAGGGCCTTGGCAGGTGTAAATTGGCTTTGCTCCACTGAATTCAGTGAAACTGTGTCAGTTGGCAATGTGGCATTTTCACTTACAGAATAGGTTAAGTTCAAGGAAGTCTTCAATCACAAGGTTTAACAAAGAATTAATCTTTTATTTGAATGTTACCCTAACTCCACCCTTGACTGTCCTTCCTCAGAGCTTTATAGGCAGCATCAGCCAAGCAACCATCTTTTATTGCTTTATATAGCTGTTATAATGAGGAAAGATTATAGAGAGATATTTTTTCTTCATTTATAGAGTGTTTATAAATTAATTTTTTTGTTGAAGATTGCTTAATAGACTTTCCCTGAGAGTTGCTATAGTAACACAGTGTAATAATTGAACCTTAAAGGTGATGTCTCATTTATGTTGAAAGGTAATGCACACAATTGAAGATAGTATAGAAGTTCTTTTACTAAATCATCTAAGTTATGTTTAAGAAGGGGTATTACAAGTGGCAAAATTCCTACTTGTTTGTTTGGGGTTTTTTCCAAGTTCTATTTAAGCAAAATGTGCAAGATAAAGGCCTGATCAATCTTTTTGCTCTCAGCTGTTCAAGTAAAAAGGAACACAAATATTCTCCAATATAGAATTTTAAATTTATATTTAAGCTGTGAATGCAATCCAAATCTGAATCCCTGAGAACGACATCTGCTTTCTCTGGAAGTGCTGCCACTCTAAATGGCTGCACTTCCATCCAGAAATTTGTAGTCATTCACTTGGTCACAAGATCATGAAAAAAAAAAAAAAACAGCTTTGTTAGAGACAATGATGTTCAGAAATAGTTTGCCTTTAGAATAGCTGGTATCAGTGACAAGTCTTGAGCACTAGTTGTGTCTCAGCTAGGATAGAGCTGAAGTGAAAAAATACATATTTTCCAGGTTTGACTTCTAAGGGGTACACTATATAATATTGTCAATATCAAAACTAGATAGCAGAATAGTGACAAATTACACTGTCAGATATTTTTCCCCAACTGAATTGTTGTCATCTACACGTCTCGACAAGTTGCTTTCATATTAAGAAATGCCTGTGCAAGCCATCAGCTGATCAATTTCCATATTGTCCAGTATTTAGCAATACCAAAAAATACTAAACCAGATTAAGGAAAACTGTGTCCTTTATACTGTTTGCCAGGGACTGTGTAGCTGTGTCCCTGTAGCAGTAATCTTAACATTTACTGGTAACAATGACATCGTGATACTCTTAATTCTTTGGTTTGTATGTTCAATTTTGCATGTGATATCTTCAGATTTGCATGGTGAATTGAATTAGTTATATCCATAAATCAGTTAATGAAATCTATCTGTCTTCCATTGAGTTTCTGGTTAAAAATTTTCCTGCAAACTTAACAGAAAGGGCAAAAGAAAAAAAATAAAAATCTTATAATGCAAAGAAGTCTGACTTTGTGGACAACATACACCACTGGAATTTTGGCAGAAGAATGTTCTACAGAATAAAAGGTTAGGATTGTAGGTATTTCAGTGTATAATCCAGGGCTTGTGGATACAATGAAGAGAAGATTAAGTGGAGCTTGTTTACTGGCATTTCACCTACTTGAGCTATTGCTGAGATAAAAATTGCAAGTTTGGTTTCATTTAGTTGTAGTTCAGAAGGGACATGTGGATCTGGTGGTATGCTAAAGGACATGGCTGTATGGTACACATCATTTAGGAGCACAGTCAGAGCAGTGGGCCTTTCTATCCTTGAAAGGAATGTAACTAAAGATACGAATTCACAGGTATGCCAGGTCACAGCTGGAAGGAAGGGCAGAGCTGAGACACATTAGATGCTGTTAAAGTTGTGGGAAAATCAAGTATGAGTCATCGATTTATGTTGTTATGAGACTCTTTTTGTATTCACAATTCAGTCACCCACATTCCAAAGAGAATCATGATGCTACAACTTGTTAAAATGGGAGATATACAGGTCTGGAAGGAAGGGATGCCATCCAGAGGGACCTTGACAGGCTTGAGAGTCAGGCCTGTGTGAACTGCATGAAGTTCAATAAGGCCAAGCGCAAGGTCCTGCACGTGGGTCAGGGCAATCCCAAGCACAATTATAGATTGTGTAGAGAATGGACTGAGAGTAGCCCTGAGGAGAAGGACTTGGGGGTGTTGGTTGATGAAAAGCTCAACATGACCCAGCAATGAGCACCTGCAGCCCAGAAAGGCAACTGTATCCTGAGCTGTATCAGGAGAAGCGTGGCCCCTCTACTCCACTCTCGTGAGACCCCACCTGGAGTACTGCATCCAGCTTTGGGATTCCCAGTACAAGAAGGACATAGAGCTGTTGGAGAGGGTCCAGTGTAGGGCCACAAAGATGATCAGAGAGCTGGAGCACCTCTCCTATGAGGACAGGCTGAGAGAGCTGGGTTTTTTCAACCTGGAGAAGAGAAGGCTCTGGCAAGACTTTCTAGCAGCCTTCCAGTACCTCAGGGGACTTTTTACAAGGGCGTGTAGTGATAGGACAAGAGGTAATGGCATTAAGCTGAAGGAGGGTAGATTTAGATTAGATACAAAGAAAAAATTCTTCTCTATGAGGGTGGTGAGGCACTGGAACAGGTTGCCCAGAGAAGCTGTGGATGCCCCCTCCTGGCAGTGTTCAAGGCCAGGTTGGATGGGGCTTTGGGCAGCCTGGTCTAGTGGAGGGTGTCCCTGCCCATGGCAGGGGAGTTGGAACTAGATGGTCTTTGAGGTCCCTTCCATGATTCTATGATTCTTCTAAGAGGAAAATCACAGAGTGTTTTACTGTACTGTTTCATAGATTAAGGGTATGTGCGGATTCTACAAAGAAGCTACAAGAAGTTCAAGAAGTAAAAGTGCATCTACTGACAGAATAATGGAAAAATAATATTCTTAGGTTAAATCTTTATCATTCTGTAAAGTTATTTTATACTCTGAGTCCTATACTTGAATGGATTTTTAAATGAATACATGAAGATATGAGGCTTTTAATAAAGCTGATTCTAAGGTGAAATGACGCACACTGGTTTTCAGCTTCATTGAAGACTCTTGAAACAATGTGACAAAATCCTCAGTTTTTTGTACAGCATGACAAAAGATGATAATGTATTTTGCTTTGGAATTGGCTTTGATGGATGCTGCCAAAATATAGAGAATATTTTCCTCATCAGAAGAAGTCTGCAGATAATTTTCTGATTTTTCTGAGTTATTTGTCATAATTTGAAAACAAATCTAATCAATCATTAGGAGCTCACTGCAAGAGTCTGGCATTTAAAATATGGCCAGTTCAATTTATGGCTTCTGTGGAATTGTCTGATCTTATAGCATTTAGGTTCTTGCAGTTTTCTGTCCAAAAGATCAGCTATAGAAATGTTTATCATTGCAAGAAGGTGTAGTGTTATACAGTAAAGGAAAAAGGAATGTGCTTTTATCATTAAAGTCTACCACTGATTCTGTTCAGTGGTCAGTGGAAATTACTTGTGTTTGTTCATTCTTAATCCTCCAAAATCCAAATTAGTTTGTGTTGTTCAGCGTCTTTTAGCAAGTATCAGAATACTATGGCAAATAAGACACCAGATCTGTCAGGGTCCATAACCAGAACTACAGATATGTGCTTTGGGTGTAACAGAACCCAAACCATAACAGTGACCCTTGGCATGGACAGAAAGAGAAGCATAAAATTAACTTCATCTATGGTGATGGAACCCTGTTTCTAATAGGGAATATGTGGTACCCCGGGTGCAAAAGGATAGTGAACTTTGTCCCTAGCATGGATAATGCCTCCCACTGCCTTTTTAGCAGGGCTTTTAATAGTCCAGCCGACATTGTAACTTGGACCTCTGGCAAGCACCCCAAAACGGGTATGTCTGGCAAATCCTTTAATCTGAAGGAATATATCAATATCCCTTAATTTTGAAGAACGAGGCATATTAAGTTCCAGTGTGGTTCAATATTTTTTATTTCTATTGTCCTTTTCTGATCAGTTTTGCTTCTGTTAAGTCAGATAAATTTGCCAGTGAAAGCTGCTTAGTAAGAACTAAGAAGTATTTAGGTGCCTGTCTTCTATTCAGAGTTTGCTTACCATTGATTTTCAATGAGATTTGGGCACCAAAATTGAAGTTAATTCCTCCCAAGCATCTGGTACAGTGCATAGCAGAGTACTTTGGCACTAGCAAGATGCTACAGGCATCGGGGCTGTGTCATTGAAGTCAGTGAGATAATATAGTAATTGAAATGCAGTGATAGATCAATGCAGAATGCGCGTTATGTTGAAGACCCAGATATGGGACTGCAAGCTGATTACACAGCAACACTTCCTGATTGGCTGCTCTGACTACACCACAGGTCTTCTGTATAGACACCAAGAGAAATTTAGCCAGATGTTTTGAAATGTGCATGAGGAGGAAAAAAAATGAGGTGTGTTGTGTGTGTGTAGTTTGGTTTTGGTTTGTTGGTGGGTTATAAATTATTTTTAATGTACCTTTGTTTTAACATATGCACAACAACAGGTTGATTAGGGCACTGGAAACCTCACATAGCTCAAGAAGGAGAAATGCAAAGTTCTACACCTCGCGTAGAATAACCTCATGCAGCTGTACAGGCTGGGACTGACTGGTGAGTTAGTAGCCCTGCTGAAAAGAACTTGAGGTCAAATTGAATATGACTGAACAGTGTACTTACATCATGAAGAAGGCAGACCACATATTGAGCTGCATTACTGTGGCTACCAGATCAAAATAAGTTATTATCTCTTTTTGCTCCGTATTACTGAGGCTGCATATGCAGTACATCCTATGTCTTTTAATCTCCCAGTTCAAAAAGCTAGTTAGCAAGTGGAGAGAATCCAGTGGTGGAATATCAAGATAATCAGAACTGAGAAAACATTAACTAGAATAAGAGGCTGGGCTTATTTAAGCTGATGCAGGTTTATCTGAGTGTACTTGACAGCTATTTGAAGGGGAGTTGCAAAGATCACAGAGACAAACCTTTCTCAGTAGTGGCCGGAGATGTCATGGAATGATGGCCATGAGTTGCAGCTTGCAATTAGATATTAGAAAAATGTATTTACTAGTGAGGATGGGAGCAAGGGGTGCAGATATGGATTGGGTCAGTTTACCTAGAGATGTCATGGCACCTCCTTCTCAGAGATTTTCAAGACTTCAATAGGCAAAGCCATGGCTGATCTGACCCAGTTCTATGGATAGTTTCGCTTCAAGTATGAATCAGACTAGGTGGCCTCCAGAGATCCTTTTCAGGCAAGCCTTTTATGAGTCCATGAGTTGCCCAAAGTTCTTTCCCCAGCTGCTGAAGTACATCTGAAAGGACAAAAATATCACCCTGGGGAAGTTGTCAGGAAGGTAAAAATGAATGAGGAAAGAGAAGCCTCTCCCTATGTCCTCCCCCCACTTAAGTAGTAATACCCGGAGGGGTGCCTTCTTTTAACCAGATGAGGAGCAATATGACTATAACCAACTGACTTTACTGTATATATTTTGAACTGATTGCTGATTGGCTATCAAGGGGTTTGCAGGCTGATGAGGCAAAACACAGGAGGACTCAGTTCTGCCTGCCGTTCCCTCTAAGATGGCACTCAGTTCATGTATGGGTGCCACATGACTTAGGAGAACTTATGGAGAATTTTACCCTCTCAATTTTTATTTTTTTTTTCAAATGGCCAATGGCTTTAAAATATACATGAAAGACAGGGAGTGCATACTCAGTTATTACGTATTCCAGCAATTTTCTTGCTGTGGAACAAGTGGCTTCATTCTACAGTAATTTTGCTTTTGAATGTTGGGCTTCCCATTTAGAGAGAAAAAAGCATGTGAGTACAAATTTCTGCTTCCCTCTTAATTAAACTCTAT
The DNA here is from genome assembly GCA_013400195.1 of Aramus guarauna. NCBI lineage: Eukaryota > Metazoa > Chordata > Aves > Gruiformes > Aramidae > Aramus > Aramus guarauna. The sequence goes on from VXBL01018527.1 coordinate 606,021, forward strand.
TACATTTTTATTTAAAAAAAAATCAAACTCTAGTAGGCTTTGTTTAATATTAATCTAGGGCAGGCATTATCTGGGTTTGACAGTTAAGGGAAACACAGAAAATATTTACTTATACACAGTCAGTTGTAACAAAATAAAAATATAAGTTTTTCTGATGTTTACAGTCCAACTTTTCTCTGAAGGCTGAAGCTAAATATGTGATTAAAGGCTTTCTCTCAGCTGTTCTGCAACTGATATTTCTCATTGTACAATTAGTTTAAAATGCTTTTAGCTTTTATTAGGTTATGTGTTTAGTGTCTGGTCACCATAAAGAAAAAGGTCCAGAGAGGATCAGATGACCAACAAGGTTAGGAGGAACACTTGTACCCTACTCCTAGGGCTAGCATGGAAGAATGATCCCACTCCCAGTGTGTCTCACCAAGAAGGCTCTGTCAAAAAAACTCCTTTCCCAGAACGCCTTGCCGATTGCAGGCAGTTACTGCCTACAGGGCCATAGGAGTCAGTATGGGATATAAAGGGATCTGGGGACTGCGTATAACTTACTATGGGATATTTTAAGGGGATTGTGGGAATATGTGAAGCTAATGATGGAATTCTTAGGGGGAGGAATAAAGGCAGGGAAAGGGACAGCTCAAAGCGGATTGAGGAGGAGCAAGCACAGGAATACAGAAGGAAAAGAAAACATAGGGCCCTTTTGACTGTGAGCAGATGGCTGGTTAGCACATTTATCCAGGTATGTCCTGTGATTGATGACTGTAGTGTGTCCTGTCTTATTAAACTCTATTGTTTTTTTTCTGGGTGGTGTATTCTGGTTGTGTGCAACACTAGCAAGATAATGAAGAGACCATAGATGTGGCAGTTAGCTGCTGCAAGGACCATGAATCCAAGCCAGCTTCCAGAGAAACCAGGGGATCTGAAGTTCAGCTATTGGGAAGATGATAGGTCTGGATGACCTACTGGAGATGATTTTTTGTGGATGGGGTGGAATTTGTAGGTACACAAATGTGTTTGTAATGAAAAGAGATCTGAGTACCACCAACTGCAGTGGGGCTGCAGACCTCAGGTGCTTGTATGTCCAGGTGCCAGCAGCAAGGGAGACTAGAGGTGTCGGGGACAAGCTTCTGGATAACCTTGTGTGTCTAAGGCCAGTTTCTGGAGTGATCTATATTATCCCTTCATTTTCACGTATATATTTTGCTAGTTGACTTCAGTACTGAACAGATGGAGAGGAGGAACAGAACTGGCCCATCTGTGCTGTTCATGTTTGTGGGAGTGCTATGTTTTTTTTCTGTGGGTTCTGGTAAGGTAATGTTCTCTGCCTGTTATCTGTGTGCCCAGCTGTGTATGTTTGTGTAGCCACATGTCTAGTGTGTGATGTGCATGTGTGCATGCATTTTCTCTCAGCCTCACTACTGGCCGAATCTGGGGCCATGTAGCTGTAGCATCATTGCATCTATTAGTGTACTGTATTTTTTTTATAAGATACAAGATGGCAAAGTAAAAATAATAAGCCCATACTTTTTCAAGTTTGAAATGTTACAGTGAAAACAAAACAAACAAAAAACAATATTGGCTTGTGAATGTTCAAAAATACAATACTAGCCAAAGACAACTAGCAGAGTTTGAGTCTCTTGGAATTTTTAAGAGGTAAGAAAAATAATCCCAGCAAAATGAGAGGAAAAAGAGAAGTCAAAATCAAATATTCATCTATTTCCCCCAGATGTATAGACTATTTGTGAATGTTGGAAGAAAGGATGGGGGTGCGGGGGTGGGGGGGGTGGAACCTTAAATATTGTTGCATGCTACATTAAAGGAAATCTTAGACATTCCAAAATATTATAAACGTGTTTTGACCATATATTTACCAGCTGTACTAGGAATAAATAGTGGACCAAATCATGTCTTCCAGAGTCCCTGGACAGATGAAAGTTCATCATCAGAGATGGGAGTGGAGAATATAGCTTATATTCTAAAAAACACCATGGGTAGTGTTTGATACCTTGTGGAAAGTTTAACGTAGTTTCAGCCAACTGGCTGGATCTGTAAGGAGCCAGCAAGGAGTCAGTGAAATTGCCTGTCAGAGACCGCTGGGCAGTGAGGACTGCAGATGGAGAATGATTCAAAATATATTAGACTTCCCCAAATGTGTGCCTAATGGACACACTTGTATTTATATAAAAGACTCCAAAAGCTCACATTACAGTTATTCCTATGCTTCTCCCAGTTCAGGTTTAATGGCATGCTTTTTATTATCTGACAGTGATAGTGGGAAGTGATTCTGTTTGCTGGTTCAGACTTCAGCAAATTCATCTTTTCACTGTGAATCAATTTCAGACTGACACTTTTGCTTGGGAGTAGTTTACTTCGAGTGTTTGCTGTTAGAAGTTCATAGATTGTTTGCACCTCCTCCATCAGCAGCCATGCTAACCAAGCAGTTTTGTTCCTACCTGTTAATAAAACACTAAGAAAAGGGGCAAGTACTTCTTGGCTTTGACTTCCCTGACTCCTGAAGTCACTTCCTTTCTCTGTCTAGCTCACTTTACTGACCTGATCCCTTAGTTTTTCACCTTGTGATATGAAATGGAGAGCCTTGGCTACAGGGCTAATTCTATTTGTTCGGGTTTTTTTTCATGGACTCAAGTCACGACTACAGGTTCAAGTCCGTGACCTGTCCTTGTAGAATATATTAATTATTTGCCAAAGTCATGCTAAAAATATTGTCAAGGACAATTTCAGAACAATCAGTTATCACATCCTTCCAGGAATTTGGCCCTGTGATAAACTGCTGAGCACATTCCACTAGTAACTTGGAAATTTAATCTTTTGTAATGAGACAATTCCAATATTAGCCTCTCTCGTAACATAAGCGCCCTCAGATCATATTTCAGTCTGATCCTAAGATTCTATAGCAGATTTCTACCATTACATTAGCACGTTATTCTTGACTATCCTTTTCTACAATGATGTAGTCATATCTGTTATATCTATAATGCCTAGTTTCTCTGTAGTCTTATACATCATTAACACAAAATGTTGACTTACTGCCTCTACCTTTTTACTGGCTTCCCAGGGCAGAACAGTATCTTTCAATATCTCCATTCTGTCACAATTATTTCTCAGCATGATTTGTCATGAAAAGTTACCATGAAATTCCTGGAAAATTCAAGGAAATTCAAGGAAAAATGTGCCCTGTACACTTGACTTACAACCCCCCAACATAATACTTCCAGTTACATTACTTACATTTTACAATGTCTGCTATTGTTCTGTCAACCAGTGCTGTAATAAAAAGAACAAGTGTTTGAAAACTGAACATTTTGCATAGGTGACTTTAAAATTGATATTAATAACTGAAAGTATTTTTTAATATTATGTAAGTTTCAAGTTTAATATACAAATGCACTTGGTTTTTCCAATTATGCAATTCATGAGGAATATTAACAGTATTGTACTGGTAGCTAATTTAGCTGAAGGCAACTGTGTAAGTGTTTAGCTCAAATATTAGACATGAATATGATTTTGCTAATTAAGGAATTGTTTCTTATCCTGTTGAAGTTAATAGAAGGCTTATATTGAATTTCCTTGGGTCATGAGCAGACCTGAAATGTTGTTGTACTTCTTAGAAAAATCCCAATTCATGTTTTGGCACCATGTAATGCTTTTTCTTTGCTTGTGCTGTTTGTTTGCCAGAGGCAATAGCTGTGCACATACAACATTATTTCAATCAAAGTAGCGAACTCACTTTTGCTGGTTATGTACACCTCTTCTAGAAGGAATTGCCCTGCATCTCTCTGTAACATCTGATTGCCTACACAATCACTTAAACAGAACTTATAAGGCAGTCTGGAAGAATGAGAGGATTTCAAGAATTATAAGGGAAAAACAGAGGAAAATGTATGAAGTTGTCTGGCATAGATTTGGAATTTGCTGTAAGTGTTTCATTATATTCTTAGTTTTGTGCATTATTCTTCAATTAGAAATGTCTTAAATGTCTGTAAAATCACTCTTTCCTAATGCAGCCATACCACATGTATGAGATGTATTTCACTTTATTCTTCTCATGGAGAAACAGAAAATTCTAATAACTTTTCATACAATCTGTGAGATTTATAATTCTTATTCTTATTTCTTAGTAGGGCTTGCTGGAAACAGTAGTTTTCAAAAGATTTTTTCATTAAAATAAAGAAGAAATGCTGGAAGGTAATGAAGAGTAAGGTATTCTCAAATCTTGGAAAGAAAAATGAGGTATTTTACTGATTCAGGGCCATGCTGTAAACTTAGACATTATTCATCTTTGAAAGCTAATAGGCAGTGGTGTGATATGCAGTTCCCTTTTGCCTCAGGAGCAGAATGTCACAAAGGAATCAAGAAATCTTTCTACCAATTTGGTTATTTGTTTTTATGTCTCTGCAGTGTGTAAGGTTTTTGTCACAACAGCATTTATAGCAATAAATAAGTTTAAATTTTTTTGGCCAGTTCTTCTAGTGAGTAAAACCAGTCATGTGGTTTGAAAAGCAAGTTCCTCTCAAACTAAAAACCAGTGCTTTTAAATGAATTGCTGTGATTTAAGCATGTACTGTGGGTTACATCTCAAAAAGCGTAGAACTGCATGCTTTCAAAAGGGGCTGAGGGTGCACAGATGCTTATCTCTCACTGAAGGATAATAGGATTTATAGCTGTGAGTCATGCTGATGTCTTAAAAAAGCTTTAATCACCATTAGAAATACTTGTGTTATTTGACTATGCCTTGTGGATACAGTGACTTAGAAACCACAGTTTCAGCGTGAAGACTAGAAATGGGGTATAACCTGGTTAGAGCTGTTATGGTGCCCAGTGACTGGCTTATTCCTTTACCCAGAAATACAGGGGTAGACCCCTCTGGAGTCAGGGGCCATTCAGGCTTTGTGCAGCCACTTACCTCAGTCTGAGCTTGCCTACACCAAGGAGGATAGGGTCAGAAGTGTGCCTGCTTGTAGCAATTTGCAGCGTGGACAAAATGGTGCTGAAGGCGGAGTGGAAGGTATTGCCAGCACCCTCTCAGCTGGCAAGCAAGCTCCTGTTCAGGTGTATTAGTGCTACACTGCTGTTTTCACTCTGAGAGGGGATTGCAGTCTTTTCCACCACTGAGACTGTATCCCCATGAGTACCAGGGAAAAAAAGGAACATTGCGCTGGGATACAGTCATCCAATTTGGGACCAGTGTCAGTGATGTCATGCTGCTCTATTCCGACAGTGCTAAGCAGCGGAGCTGCTCTGTGGGAGCTACAAGCACAGTACTGTGGTCCACCTCTCTCATCTAGCACACGGGAGTGTACATTACAGCTAGGACTTGTACAGCCTGAGCAGGTCCTCCTTCACCAAGCTAAAGCTAAGCTGTCTAAACGGCAGCATTTGCTACTTGCTACTTCTGCATGTGGTCTGAGCAGGATGGGGCCATTTATGCAGGCTCCGACATGCAGGTTTGGTCTGTTGTCCAGGCAAGATTCCTGTGAAGGCATCTGTTTCCAGCAACTTGGGAACTCATGGACAAGAAGGTATCCTGTTTGGTGTAAAGGACTGCAGAATCTGTCCTGAGGAATGGAAAGCTATTTCAGTGTCTCAGAACAGGCTTTCAGTCAGGGAAATGGAATTGTGGCAATTGTGGATGCTAAAATGTTTGGCAATGCTATAATGCAGGAAAAGAATGCCACTTAGTGTGATGCATTCAACACTGGAGGCAGAAAGAGTAATGGGAAAAGAATTTGAATTTACATGACAAAATCCATCCCATTTTGGCATATGCTAACAAGGAAATGCAGTACTAAAGAATTGTATGGATCTACTAAGAACAGATACTGCTCCAACTGACAGATTAATTGTGAAGAGGTGCTGTTCAGGGATACGAAGTACATGGGATCATGCTAAGAGTTGGCTACTGTCCCATTATCCCTTTGATTATTTCTTTTTTTCTTTTTTTTGCTCCTGTTCCTTTAAGAGAGTCTGGTAAAACCCTCTGGAAGGAGGTAGGAAGTTGCTCTTTGGGAGCTACTGAGCTTGTTCAAGGTGGAAAAAGGCTTAAGAGATTAGAGGGTAAGGCTAGAGAAGAATTTCAGCTAGCAGTTGGAAGCCTGCACCTCATGCATTTTGAGAAACTGCTGCAGGCTGGGAACCAAGAGCCAGCAACATTGGAGATCACAGGAGCTATCCCGAATGGCTGCAACTCAGAAAAAAGATCCCCGAGTTGGCTGGAAGAAAGACCTGACCTCCAAGGCTGCAGTGTGGACTGCTTTTTAGCCTTCCTAAACTTTTTAGCTTAGAGTTTTCTCTATTTAAAAGTTTATTTTTTTTTTTTTTTAATTCAGATTAGCTTTTGGGCTTTTGTGTATTAGAAACTGTTCAATATTTTGGAGGAGGTCCAGTTGCAGTCATCAGTAAACAGAAAACACGCCACAGCCTATGAGCCAAGTCATCAGTAAGATTGTTTGTGCTAAGTGAGCACATGGGCATGGGCAAACTTCATAGTTTCAAAAGCTTTGTCATAAAGCACAAGCCTGTTGGAGGAAACGAAGCTGAACCTCAGGCTTTTTGCCTCAGTCATAGACCATCGCATGATGCCTGGAACTAGAGTTCAAGTGAAGGCTGTGATGAGGAAGGAGAGCTGCAGGCAGAGGAAGAGGCTTTATCTGTCCTATTCACACCTATTTCCTGCTGCTCTGTTATAGCTCTACTGCTGTATGTGATCCCAGTGGAGCTGATGCATGACAGCCATTGAGATGGGGAATATGAAGGGTTAAAATATTCTTACATGTCTCCATAAACTGATATCTTAAAGAGATACATAGAGAGGAATATTGGGAAGGGATGATCTTCTCCATCAGCGATGAAGGGAGGACATAGCAGGAGAGTCTTCTGCTTTGTAAACGCTTCTTGGTCCCTCAGTACCTTAAAAATTATACAGCAGTACCAGATCTAGAATGATGATCCTTCTTTTGCCAAATTTATAACTTTCCAATGCCCCTTAAGGCAATTGTTTTTTGGCAGGGCTTGACAATTTGTAGCAGCATTTATTGCAGGTGTTCATCTACCTAACTGCAGTTTACCAGAATCACGGACAGCAGTGAGCCTTACAACTAATCCAGATGCCCATTTATCCTCATTAAGCTATCATTTACTACTTAGCACTAAAGAAGCAATGTGTCCAGATTAGTATAGCAGAGTTCTAGCCATTCTGTGAAAAATTGATGGTTATGAGCAATCTTGTCTTTTAACTGGGAGAGATTTGTGGTGCTACAGTTCCCAGTACTACTGACAAACAAGACTGAGTATTAGCAGAATTGTTGATTCGTGCCCAGAAAGCTGGATTTTGGCAGTATATAATGAAAAATGGGAAAAAAATTTCACAGATATCTCAACAGTATTTTCTTTTCTCCCCATTAGAAAAAGAGAGGGCTATTTCTTTAGTGTTGATGTCTTCCTTCTTTTGTCTTAGTCCCTCCCTCCTACTCTCTCTGCCCTTCCCTCCTCCCTCTCATCCACTCCTCCATCCTCTCTTCTATCCTCCTCCCCTTCCTTCCTGTTGAGTACCACCCCTCCATGTTTTTCCTTTAAAATTTATGTGCTGTACCAGGTATTGTCTATGTCTAGTATAAATTTACCTTCTGGGGTCTTTCCTAGTTTTACTAGTACTGACTCTGAACTGAATTGTTGCATTTTGAGTTGTTTTTTTTTTTTTTTTTTCTTTCCCTCATACTGCCATTGTACTTGCTTTCTCTGAAACATATGTTATCACTTTCAAATGCACTTTGTAGTGCAGATTTGATTTCTTGTGGTTCTTATTAAAGGATTAATTAATTGTTGGATAGTGCTATGTACTTTATATATGAGGTTTCTCAAGGAAATTTTCCTAGGTTGTTCTATTCAATCCAGTCAAGCAAATTAATTTACAGTAAGCAAATTAGTTTCTGTCAAAAAGATAGGTAAGTCATATAAATATTTGTTCCAACTCCTTTGTCTTGCTTAGTACATGATGGGATTACATGTACTTTAATTTATTCAAGACTTATTGTGACCTTCCTGCTTATTTGTCAGGCATTTTAGATTCTGGGTACCATCACCAACAGTGAAGTCCAGCACCTCCACATCTCTTTTGGGTAAGCCTTATTTTCTAGCTCTTTTCCAAGTGTTGTCAAAACTCCTGTATTTTCTTAAGCCTTGTACATTAATGTGCGAGGAAAGACAGTTCAGCTTGGTGTTTATTATAAAACTTAGGGTGTTTAAACAATAGCTGTTCTTGTGGTGGGGAGCTGTTCAGCAAGCACATCCAGAATGTGAATTCAGTTCTTTTCCTTTCGAACTCATGTAAATCCACATATTATATACGTATACTGTGTTTTCCACCTTCTTAAACTGACATATAGCAGTAGTTTTCTTCTTACTTACCTTTAGATGTAAGGTTTCATTAAGAAAATATTACCCGACAGTTGGATATTTGTGGTTGCTCAAAAAAGTTCATTCTGTACATCTGGAATGTGACAGGTTTCAGTAAAAAGCTTTCAAATCCTATGCTTGCCCTTTAGACAGAGTTGCATCCCTAAGATCTAAGGCAGAAAACATCAAAGTTAATTAGGCCTCTAACTGCCCTGGTTTTCTAATGGAGTTAAGGGCTTAAATTACTTTCAAATCCACTCCTAACAATGACAAATTTCAGTCCAAAATGTAGAAGGATCTCTATAGAAGAGAAATTTGGTTACTGAGGGTATTAGCAGCATTTGGCTGAGAACAGCCATGTTATGCTAAGTAGCTTTCAAACCCTGAAGCAAAGAAAATTAAGTTAGGTACAGAGTTTTTTACAGGATGGAGAGAGATTAAAATAAGGAGAGGATGAGTACCAGGGAAAATTTGTAATGCTAAGAGATAATGTACATTGTGAATATAATGAAAGCCCTTTGATTTGGATCTTAAATGCTGTATAATATTTAGAAAAGCTATGGAGAACTGTCCTGTGTCTACAAATAAATTGTCCAGACTAGCTAATAAGCTTGTTCCATATCCAGATTCTGTGATTAGATAACAGTCTTGCAGATCAAAGAAATAAACTTGTGCTTCATGTTATGCAAAATGAGACTAGTCACTAAACCAATCTGTTTTTAGGGTGATCATTAGTCTAGTGTACTTATTTTTATTAGGGAGTACAGACCTTGATTTCCCATGTAATAACCTGGGATGCCCTCTAGCTGATATGCAAGCCTGAGAGTAATACATTAGAAGGGAAAGAAAGATCTCTCTTCTCTGGCAGGTTTACATTTTTGCAATTTAGAGGATAGTTTTTTATCTTTTAACTAAGCACGCTGTGCTCCCAACAGCATAATACCAAGGTAAACTGATACAATGCTACTGCCAATTTACAGCCGCAAGCCAATTGCTGGTGATAGGTTAATTTCTAATGTCACTACCCAGAGAGGCTAAGGGTCACTCATATGTTGTACGTACCGTCACTACGTCTTGACCTGCAGTTTCCATGCATCTGGCATTGTGTTGTTTATTTTTTTTTATTCTAAACAGTTGCTAGTTTTCGTCACTTTGCAGAAATCCCAGATGATGTGATTTTGATTTAAGCATAGCTTAACAATGTTGTGAGCACAAGTTGGTGTTATATAACTGTTGTTTGTTATGATTCCTTTATTGAACCTTCTCCAGATACATCTCAAGTGTGCATGCATTTGGAGTTAAATAAATCCTTCTCACGAGTTACTGTCTTCTGTGGGCTTCTAAGGTGTACAAGCAAATTAGCAGCCATCTCTAATTTATTGAAAATAATATTTAGAACCTGTGTAATCAGTCTTGAGGTTATGGAAAGTTCCTGTAGTGGTGATATCTTGTAACTTCAACAGGAAGCACAAATCTTTAGCTAAGTGTATTGGCAATAACAATTGGGGGAGATTTGGAATGATTGTAGCTGTAAAGGCAGTCCTACAAAAAGTACTTAGATGTTCTTTTTTAACAATATATGCCTAGTGCTAGCTTTCTATTTGTTTTATGCAGCTGCATAAGGATTTGATATCTAAGATACTGTTTGTTTTTGGTTTTTTTTTTCCAGTAATATTGAATTTTGCAGTTATTTCTTATGTGTAACACTAATTTTTTTTATGTTCATGTCTGAAACTCCCAAGAAATTATTTATACAGTACTGATCCACAGAAATCCAGTATCTCCAGAAACACTTAAGTCCAAGTGGAGCTAGCAACATCTAGATTAAGGAAGAGCAAGGAGGTGCCAAGAGTAGCCTATGTGATTTTTGGCGAGCAGTAGAGTTCCAAGTAGAATTTAGCTTCTTGATGCTCAGGCATCAATAGACCTTATTAGCTAATGCAATGCTGCCTCTGGAGTGCAGGTGGAGAGCTTCTCATTTTATTTTAATTTTTTCATATTCACAGAAACTCTGCTCCTTCATTCAGAAACTTTAAAAGAAAAGTAGAAAATGCATTTTTCAGATTAAAATATTTGCAATGCTACACCAAGATTTTGCGGGAATTTAGAAGGTTAAACTTTCATAAAAATAATTCTTCTTGCTTTCTGCTTCTTGTGTGTATTATACTTACTGTGGCACTTGCCCTTAATATTACATTTAGTTCTTCCTGAACTTGAAACTTTTTATCTAGCTAAAATACTCCTTAAAGTAAGCATTAAGGATGCCTGGTTTTAGAGTGTGTATCATCATGTTCCAGTTTCCTCTCAACCTTTAAAGAAATACATTTTTATGCAAATTGAAGAAAACTGCTCAAGGTAAAAGTTCAAGAGTATCTAATGTGTTTAAATATTGATGTATTTTCTATTGCAATTTTTAAAATGTGCCTTTCCAGAGATTTGAGGTGCATGCACAAATCAATTTTAAAGCACACACAGAATCTTATGTGAAAGCATGAAAGGGAATTTTCAGAAGAACTGTCAGTCTGGGAAAGATATATTCTCACTAGCTAATTGAGAAAGGTATGGTACAATACAAAATAAATATCTCCATTTGTGTTTTCCTTTTGTAAACTTAAAATTTAAAATGGAAGGTCTTAATTACATTTGGCACAAGTAGTAGAATTGTATAGAAATCCACTGCTAAAGCTTGGTAGCCTTTTTGATAATGCATTTTTATTCATCCAGTATAATGCAATATAATTAAATGGCTTTTTAGACGAATAAAATATTTTACTTAAAGGAATATTTCATGTTGAGGAGAATTCAGTGAGCATAGTATGCCAGGAGAGGATGTAAGCGTGACTCGTTATCTCAATTCAGAGTGGAAGAATAGCTGTAAGACTGCAGCTGTTAGGGTGACATGTGGGGCTACTCCAAATGTCCTTGTACATGCTGTCTCGCAGGAGCCTTTTAGGGTTCAGAAGTCAACTGTCATTTAGGATGGTAACTTAATCTTTGCTTTGGAAATACTGTCTTCATCCAGAAGTAAATGTTGAGAAAGCTGGGCAATGGTTATGGTGCCACTATGCTGCATGAATTTTTACTTCAAAACTGTGGCCTTTACTGTTCTGGATCAGGTATTCTGTTAAAATACACAGGATTATTTTGTCAAACTTAAAGTTAAGGATATTTCAGTGCTATTATCCACTAAAAAAAAATGTGTAAAAGTATATAATTAAACCAGTGCTTTGTTAACAGAATTTTAACACAATTTGTTTAATATGCTTTATTACCACTTGATATTAGATGATATTCTGAAATAGCTTGAAACTCACAATTTAGCTGGTGGTGAATATCAGAATGCCCATGCATGTATTTCTTCTGTGATACATATTTATACAGACCAGAGTCACTGTTCTGAATTAGTTTGATTGGCATATACATGTCAATGATGTCAACCACAATGATGTAATTTTTCCTTGTCACTGAATAACATCCCTGTAGATCTCCCATTATGTATCTCAAATAAGACAAACCGTGCACCTTACGTGAGGTTCCAGGTTTCCCACAGCATAATATGCAGCTTCGGGAAATACATCTTGATTAGCCTGTCTCTAGGATTATGTTCTCTCTTTAATCTTCTAAATCTGTGTCTATACTAGTAGATTAGTCAGAGTCAATGAGCATTTCTAGGCACTGGAATGTGATTGTCTTTTCCATTAAACTATTCCCATGTTCCCTAAATGTAAATTTGCTAATCCCAAACAGTTTCTTGACAAAGCTTGGAGTTTACATTACTCTAAGGGCCATCACCAATGCTCAGCTTGCCTGCAGCAATCCCTGTGGTGGAGACTAAAAGAATTAATTTCATAGATCCAAGCTATTCCATGCTACTTGTAAGTAGGAGAAGTTCCTGGGCATGCTTAATTAACTACTGTAGTATAGACATTGCCCTGACAGTAGTCTTTATGCAAGAAATGGAAAGTGAAGGAAGTCCTCACGCTGTGCAAACCGTATCTTTTCTAGAAGGCACAAGATCTAAATAAAAGTCTTTTCTACCTTTTCCATTAGTTAAATTGGACTAAAGCTCTTGTATATCCCTACTGTTAAAATAAAAATGGTGTCTTTGAAAGAAACTGCCCACAGAATACAGCAACAAGAGCAACAGAGAATAAACAGACCCCAAACATCATTAAATCCAAACTCTACCACTCTTATGATGTAGTCAAGTATGACTGGTGAAATCAGTCTGATGTTAAACCATGCTAATTGAATGGCATGAAATAATATGATTTGGATTAGAAGAAAATGAAAAACAATAGATTCCTTGTTCTTTTTACTTACAGTAAGTTTAAAGCTTAGAAGAAAAACAAATGTTCCTTCAGCTATTGGAAAGTGATTTCTAACAGAATCATTCTGATTAGAAAGCTCCTATCCAGTTCTTCCTGTGATGTATATGTACCAAATACTTGTCCAAATTAAATTCATAGTTCAAAATCTCTCCCTCTTCAGAGCCTTTCTGTAGATAAGAGATTTTCAGAATATCAATAAAATATATTCATGCTGCATTATCTGAAGTTATTACTGTTGGATTAAGTTGTGGTTGGGTTTTTTTGTTTGTTTTTTTCTTTTGGTAGGCTTTACTAGGATAAAAGTAAAGAACAGATGACTTCAAACCAATATTACCATTAATATATGTGTGTGTGTGTATGTTAAATCATGTGTGTGTTTATATTAATTTAAAGGAATGTATTTAAAACATCTAGTTATTTTTTCCCTTCCAGGCCAGAAATGTAGCTATTACCATGCAATGATCTGAATAGACACCTAATTGCAGATCTTCTAAAAAAGTCTAGTTCTTTAAAGATTAATTTTTTTAGGTCCAGGAATAAAGAAATGCTTTATATGTACATATATGTATAAATAATTGGATACCAGTAGATGGTGCTCACTGTGTAGTATAGTCCCTGGGGTTACTAAGACTGATAAAATTTGTTGTTGTGCAATGAAACCGACGTCTGTGCAAGTCTTTACAGCTACTATGAACAGATGGTAGGAATGTTCTGCCTAATTTAGTGTGTAGTACTAGCTTGAATACAGATTCATATACCACATGAAGATTTTTGAGGGACTCCTTTCACTGGCAAAAGAAAGAGATTGCTACTGCTTTTGTGGGTGACAGCTCGAAGTAAACATGGTGGCAACACAAGCGAAAGTATATTGGGAGGAATTCAAAGGAGAAAAAGATAGGAAGGGACACTCTTGAATTAGCAGATAGCTAAGGCCAAGAAGAAGAAAATAAAATGAAAATAAAAGTGAGTTGAGGGAAGAAAAGAAAGTGATAGGCAAGGGGTTACAAGATTGAAGGAGATACTGGTGGAGATGGGAAAATAACAATTTGAAAAGATTAAATAAAGTTGAATATGAAGAACAGACATGGAAAACAGAAGATATTTAAGAAAATTAATAGAGAAATATGAAGAAGTTAGTGCTGAGAGAGAATAATAGATGCAGGTAAAATAGTCAATATGGGAAAAGGCAACATGCAATGAAATGATGATGTGTATTACTAGGAAATAAATATTATTGATCTTTTGATATCATGTGTGCCAATACCACATTGGTGTAAGGTTTGAACAAAAAGAATGAGGCTTAAATGCTTAGCAGTTCTCAAATTCATCACACCAACATGTGCTCCCACTTAAAAAATTGAAAATATTAAATTTCTTTGGTTATTCTGACTGAATTGTCTCAGGAAAGGTCTATCTAGAGCATTGCTTTGTGCTGTGCCTATCTCCTGGCAGGCTGTTATATTCAGAGGTATATTGTAAGCGGTGCTATTGTCTTTGTATGGTAATTTGCTATGCTGTTACCTTTAGCTGTGATGTCAGGCCAGTGACACTGCCTGGTGTCCAACCAAAACACTCTGGTGACTGGACTGTGCCATGAGGCATATTCTCAGACTAATTTTGCCTGCCTCGCGATGAGGTTAATAGGTCTAGTACAGGGTAGATGAAGCCCACTAGCAGTTCACCCAGCAGGTCTCATTGCATGCTCATTTCATTTTCCCATGGCATACGTGTAGGCAGGATAGCTATGGGTCCAGAGGACTTCTGGGCAGAAAGCTCCTACTGAGAAGGGGGAAGTAGACAGGGAAATGAGTAAAGCCTTCTTGCTCTCTTCCACCAGTTCACCAATAGATGGTGGCAGAGGTCCTTCCCTAGATCATCCACAGCCAACCTGTGGTTCTCTGCGGCTCAGTCCTGTGGGGCTGAGGTCCTGACAGAAAGGCAGCAAAATATGTTTGCATGGTGGCATGGTGGAGCAAGTGAAGAAAGAGAAGGAGATGGGATCCTAGAGAGGAATGTTACAAGATCTGAGAATGCCAGAGCTGTGTGTTAGAGCTGTGTACATTAGAGTAACTTCATGATTTGGAGACGTAAACCTAACAGTTTCTATTTAAGGCATAACTTCTGTACCTAGAATCCTAAAACTTGCCCTGTTTACAAGAATAATGGTTAGAAATTAAAGAAAAAGGAACAAATAATCATTTGAAAACTCTTAAATTTAATACAGTTTTGTTTTAACAACTGTTTCGATCCATGTCCTGCTTTATATGAAATGAAATTAAGCAAATGAAATTAAAAAAAAGGAAAAATGAAATATGAAATGAAATTTTCTATAAAAAGAAACTAAAAGATATATAACTGACCTATGAAGCAAATCAAACTGTAAAATATCATTGTCTGTTAGAAATTCAGTTATTAGAATATCTTTAAACCTACTTTATCTACCAACACATTATTTATCTTTGCTTTTTGTGTATATCTTTTTAAAATTGTTAGCATCTAAATTCAGTGAACACAACGGATTATATATCAATTTATAACACAAAGCAATCCAATATATAATTCAGTCTGTTTAAGGTACATAATGATATTTAGCTTTAGCATCCCCAAGGACCTTAGCTTTAGAAACAGACTAATCCTGCTCTGAACACGGAAACGGTGTTTCAAAGACGTTGTCTACCAGTTGTCATCTTTGATGTTTCTACCTCTTACTAATAATTATCTTATTACATGATGAATTACATTTAAAATACTGTAATTTTTCATACGTTCTGTTATTTATTTAGCTGCTTTACTGTTTTTGCACAATTTTGTGCATTTAGAGGTTTCACACAATTATAGGGCTGAGCTGGCATGCGCGTTGACACCAGTTAAACTAGCTGTGTTTATTTGCTTAAAACAGTGCTGCAGCTGTCTGGCAGCCTGTTGTAGGTCTAGTTATTGTTTTGAGGAGCTGTAACTAGTAGCCTGGTCACCCTTTAGCTCAATCTAGGCAGATGCTATGAAACAGTCGGACACAGTTCCGCACTCTGCAGAGACATTTAGGTGGGCGCGTGGTGTGAAGTGCCAGTATCTGAGCTGGAGAGAGTCTGACTCCTACTCCAGCTCTGATTCAGTCCGTCTTTCCCGAGTGTTCCTCTCGTTAGGGATATAAGTGCTTTGAAATCAATGGTAATATTCATACACTTAGTCAGGCATGTACTTTAAGTAGATTGCTGAACTGGGACCATTCTGCACCATCTAAATGACTACACTCTTCAGGACAATGGAAAATCAGTCTCACAGTTATTTTAAAAATGACTCAGAAAATGATTATATTTGCCTTCAACTGTCTTCTGGTGAAAATGAACGGTTTGAGCAAAATACGGAGAATCACTACTTACAGCACTGGAAAAACAAATATAAAAAAGTTTTCTTGTGTCATTTTGATGATGTTACACTTGATTTGTGATGCTGTACCAATAAAGTTAAGGAAGTGAATTGTTATTCTAGCATTGCTTGTTTGGAGTACAATATAGAGACTGATTTTCTGTTTATGAAGTGCTTGAAAGAAAAATAAGTGGTGATTATTCATGTTTCATTCTTTAAAAAGTCAAATATATCAGAGGAGAAAATTGTGCACCTTCTGTAAATCTAAACACCTGCTGATTTTCAGTACTACTTTTCTTTCCTAAAGAATGTATGGCTAGGTCTGTACAGAGCTCTGTTTGATTTATTACGATGGGGACTGTATATTAACTCTTAACGCGGATAAAATTTGATATGGTGAGAACTCATGGTGTTTTCACAACATAAATGTTTTGTCGGTAGAATAAATAGCAGATCAAACATAAGCATAAATAACGTTTAAATCAGAGTTCACTGCTATGTTGACTTAAACCAATCAAATGATTGTTCTCAATGATCCTTGACCACTCTTACCAAATGTAGCCTAGCGCAGTATGTAACTGGAACCTGGGAAAAATAGCATAATGAGAAATAGCTGCAATTAAGGTCCAGTAAGTCTCTGTACCTACTGGGCTCATCATATGGTCTCTGTTGTCTTGGTGTAGCAGACTTTACTTACTAGTTGTGTAGGCCTGGATTTTTATGACTCTGCATTCATTCTCCTGTTTCATTCCAGCCTTTAGTTTTCTCATCCAGCAAATCAACCTGCATAATTGCAGAAAGGTCAGGTTTTGTTTTTATTTTTCTTCAGCAAACATTATCTTTCTATTTGTGTCGTTTTACTTGGTAGCTAATGCTTTCCATTATACTAGACAAATCTTTATTTATAAAATCCTCTTGACTTGTTGAACTGCTCCCACCTCTCTCCTTAATTGTCCAAATACAATTAGAGGTCGAGATGAAATGAATCACCTTGGCAAAAATTCAGCCAGCTTTATTGCCAAATTCAAAGACTGACTGAGTGGGGGGAAAAATGGTATATTGGCACGCTTGATTTAAAAACAATTCCAAATGTGGCCATGTGTGGTATTAATTCCAGCTGAAACTCTGGAGGGTGATTAATTAAAATGTGTCATTGTAAATCCTTTGTGATATACTCCAATACTAAGTGTGCTGGGCCAGACTGTGGTTTAGCATATGTATCCTAGAAGAGAGTAAATTATCAGTGGTCTCCTTGCATGGCCTTCTACAAGGAGGACAAAATGGGATAGAAGCAGTAAATGTCTATGCTATTTTTTCTTTTCTTAGCAGTGGCCAAACATGGCAGGAAAGAGGAAGGAGTAAAGACTGCTAACTGGTATGTCTGGATTGAGTCAAGAGGGATGCGAAACTGCTGTGAAGAGGGATCTACAGCACTTCAATTAACTGATAAGAAAGCAAGGTGGGCAGGTCAGAAAACATCCTCCTTTTTTCCTGTGTGCGTCATTCTTTCTGTCCTCAGGATGTCACCTGAGAAAGTTGTTCCAACTGTGCCTGAAGTTTCTACAATACCTTTCAGAGCAAGAGTTCAGTGTTCAAGTTTGGGAGAAGAGTGGGGTGCACCAGCTGTGGTGCCCAGGGAAAAGCAGGTGCCTGCTGGTGGAGGTGCAGGGTCACAGGTTCTGCCAGTAGCAGAGATGGCTGAGACAGAACAGGGAGAGCTCGGCAGCTTTGGCTGTTATGGAGGGTTCAGGTCAGGGTACATGGCGGGGAAGAAGGAATAAGTGGGAGAAGATTTGAAGGGAAAGGAAACGGTAGCTTTGAAATAGGAAAGCTGGAGAGAAAGGAAAACTGCAACTTGAATATTTGTGTTAAACAGAGGGGGAAGCGGGGGGTGGGGGGGGCGAAGTTTTGGGAGGAATGAAGAGATTCTGCAGTGGATAGGAGACATAGAGAACAGCTCTCTAGTCAGTCAAAGGGACAAAAGGAGCAAGTTATTTGAGCATTCAGGTAGACAGGGCTTGGGATGTCACATGACTTGTCCTGTGGGGATATTAGGCTGGTGGTAGTATATCTTTCACCTCACCTCAGCCTCTGCAAGAAATATGAAAGTGGTAAGTGAAGAAAAGAAAGCGTCTTTCAAAAACACCATTGGTTTCCTGAGGCAATACAGTTACCTCCACATCTACTGCTATGGTGCAGTCTAGCTCCCTGCACGATATTCTTAACCCTTTCCAGAAAGAAGACCCTTTTGTTTTGTTATCCTTTAACTGTGTACTTTTGTGTTTCAGTAATCAAGAAGTCTTTTTTCAGTTAGCATGCAACTATCTGTCTTTTCTTCAGGCAAGACACCTTGATCTTGGAAAAAAAAGTTGACTGCACTCCTAATTCTTGAAACACCACTCACTGAAAGGAGCTCACTGAATTCAGCTTAATCTTTAGCAGGATGTATATGCACAAGCCAGAGATTTGTAAAAGTACATGTCCAACATGGACAGCCAAGCCACAAGTAGCAAACATAACAGTGTTTACAGGATGGATTAAAAAATCAAAATAAAATAAAATAAAATAAAATAAAATAAAATAAAATAAAATAAAATAAAATAAAATAAATAAAATTTACCTTGCTATTAGAATGCTTATACAGAACAGGTTCAAAATAGAGTTTTAGCTTTCAGAAGGTTTTTCTTGATTTTTCTTTAATAAATGTGAACTAAAATATTTTAAATATCTTCCTATCTTTTTACTTTTTCTTACAGCTGCTTCTTTCACATTTCTTCTATTCATAAACATATGAAGAAAAAATAAACATATGATTTGGTAATTGCCAGAGGGTGTCTTCATTCTGATAACTTCCTTAGAGGCTACATTCATCTTCTTTCATTTTTATATTCACAAGCTAAAAGATGTTTGTAGGAGCTGTTTCAACTGCAGAGAGAATGCTCTCCCATCTGTGGCAATATGCAAAAGTGTCTTCTTATAGAAGGGTTGTTCGGGGTTCTTTCTGGGTAGATAGATACCAAGATGTGTAGGTTTATTGATGAAACATCCCAAATTGAGGAGAGGTTGTGGCATAATTGCACATCTTCCACATCCCACACAAGAGATATGCTTCAATAGTACTCCACCTGCTCTTGGGTAGGTTTCGTTTCCTACGAAGATTTCATCTGCAGTTTCTTTGTGAAGGGCATGCATATAGAATATGCCATTCAATTCCAACATTTCTGAGTTTCATTTAGCTCTGTTATTCATTCGGAAAGCAAGATGCTAGTGTCTGGTCATCTTTACAGAGTTTAGATATGAGACAAGCTCATAAAAAATAGACCAGAAGAAGAAAAAATCATTAGAATATTTAACATTTAGATTAATTCACTGTTAATTTCACTTACCATTTAAATAATTATGAAAGTGTAGACAAAGTAATGGATAATATGGAGGAGCAACAGAATAAAACTACCTCATGTACTTTTATGTAGGGGACTTTCCAATCATTTCAGTTTCTATATGCTTTTCTCCTTAGGGAAAAAAAAAAAAAAAAAAGGAAAATGGCTTTACCCAAATGCTGGGTTGGTTTTTTTCAATAATGGGATGTTAAATTGCTGATCTAACTGTACCATAGGTGAAAAATTATATTCTATGAACACTACTTCAGGGTGGTAAAAACTGGTGTAAGATCATTAATTAAAACTTGAGTATCTTATTTTTACATGTTAAACAACACCTGCATGGTTTAATTTTCACAATATAGTGCCGAAGCAGGGACTTCAGGTTATTAGTTTACAAAAACTGCTTCTGTGATGAGACTCTGAGTCACGTATGACAGGATCTTCCATGGGTAGCAGAAAAGATGTCGGAGTAAGAATATAGCAACGAAGACTTTGTTGTCCTTTTTCCTTTTCAATTTTTAGTGGTTTTCATTCCAACTTTTTTCCTTAAGTCAGTGAGACAGCAAAAGCAATTAGTTGGGCAAGAAGAAGGCTTATTGTTTTGATTTACGAACAGATTATGATAGCCTAGGTAAGGCTTAGAGAGAAAGGTAGATTACAGGACCACCATTAGAGGAGGCAGGTAACGTCAGTTGACCATAGAGATCAGAAACACGTTAGAAGTTAGTGTCCCTGGATGTGGGGGAGCAATGGTGCAGCCACGCAGTATAAAGCTTTGGCAGACATTTAGAAAGGAGAATCAGAATTGAGACTTCTGCGTAGTCTTTAGGTGAGGGGGTTGGCAATGCTGCTATGCTTTTGGAAAGCTGGATTTCAGCTCCAAGGAAAGGGTGAGGGGCACCCGCAGTATTTTGGGATGCATCTACAATAATGTGTGTGCTCTGTCTCTGTCTTCTGAGACCTGAAGAATTACCTCTTGTTTCTGTATTTCCTTTTTAAAATCTTGAGCCATTAGAACACATACTATGAACCATGTTTGTATTTAAATGAAAGCCCCATAACTGATCACTAATCTTGCAAACAGGTGAGCTGTAAAAAATGTTATCTGCCATAATTACATGTTCTTTGTGTGTCAGCAACAAAATTTTAAGAGGAGATTGTCTGCAAGGTGGTGTCTTACTGATCACAAACTCTACCTTTTCTTCCACAGCTGCAAAGAAAGAATATTAAATTCAGTGATGTGAACCAACCGTAGAAAGAAAGGACACGTGTAATCACACACTTCCTGGTTATTGATTACTCAGAGATATCAGAAAATCACTTTATAAGAATAGAATCAGAACATATTAAAATCAGAAAAGCACTTTAATATTGTTGTATCTAATTTTGAAAATTAAATAAAAGGTTTCACATAAAAATCCTGAACCCATATTCACATGACCACCAAAATACCTCTATAAAACCTTTAATTAACAAACTGTGAAGTAACCTGCTCTCAAAGAGATGCTACCATTAATCAGCAGTATTTATGCTTATCTGTGTCTATCTTGCAGCAATCAACAGCAGTTCAGGCACTGTTCAAGTTCTTCAGGAATCTGTATTTTTTGGAATCAAAACCTGTGTCTCGAGTGGTAAAAACATTGCTGGGAGGGAGGGGGATATTTTGCACAATTCTATTTTGTGTGCTTTTATGTGTAGACAACTTTGCCTTCTTTTTAGGACTGTTACTTCCATTCCTAGTGCTGTTAGCCTTGCAGACTAGAGTACCTTGACTTCATCACCGAAAAAGAAAGTCCTTTCTTTTGGTTGAAACTAGTATCTCCAGTTATTAGCAATCTTACCTATAAGAACCAGCCTCTGGAGAGGCAAAAAACACAAAGGCTTGCTCATGGTGTAGAAAATTTTATTCCATCCAAAAGTAAGTGTGCATATCTGCTACTCTGTTTCACATCTATGGAAATGCCTTAAAAAGTTTTTCTCTGAGGCTAAAAAAATCTTAGAATCAATAGAGCAATGGATTTGTTGCAGCATTGATAGTGACATCTAAATGCATTTAATAACAAGGTAGAATGTTGGACTTCCCTGATAGTCTTATTTGCCTATAAATATCGATAAAATAACTTGCTGCAAATTATGCTACAAATTATATGCTGAAACAATGCATGAGCACCATTATTTTTACATGTAGTCACAAATGTATTCTACTTTAGCAAATGATTAATACTAACAATTTGGATGTGTTTTCAGTTGTTGAGGCATATAGCAAGTATCATGCAGCTGATTAGAGTGGAGTCAGCCACTCTTGGAAGGTCAGCAGGACATTATTTCACAAGTGTCTATAAACTGAGCATGCCAGTAAATTGTTTACCAGTCTAGAATAATCACTTTGGAAGATCTGAAGAAATTGGGTCCTTTCAAGACCTGATCTGGACAGAGTTTCAAGAACGAGAGTTTCTTTACAAGTAAAAATCAGTGTTCTAAAAGCTTGGCAAAACTCAGGCTTCCATATTCCTTGCTCACTTGTGCCAGTGGCTTGTTCTCTGCTGATTTGTTTCCTCAATATTGTTTGCTGGCTGAGGGAATGTGACAGGAGCAAGGGCTAGAAGTGATGGAGCAAGGCAAGACTACATCGGTGCTAGTGCAAATTAGCTTATTAGTCACACAGCCACAGCCTCAGTGCTGTAAGTATTGGAGAAAATTAAGACTTGATGAAGATTCCCATCTTAGCAGGGGGTGAATTGCTCCTTGGAAGTGCATTTTCCTGGCTAATTATACTGGGAAAATTAATGAGTAATAAAACTGGACATTTAATTAGCAAAAAATAGGTGGCATAAATTTAATCCAAGGCACAGAATGAGAAGAAAATTGAAGTAAGTGGGGGAAGCAATGATTTATAGTAAGGGAATAAGAGGGGGGAAAAAAGAGACACAAGACAACACATTCTTTATTTATTTGGAGCTTTGTTTTTACTTTCAATGTTCTTCCATGGATTTTAATGTAATTTTCATTTTATCAACAAAGTAATGACGCCTGATGTCTTAGGCCTTCAAAGTCTTTAACCTGCCACAGTTATCTAAGGAAGATAAAAACTGTTCATAGGGGTCAGTCCTAATGAGATAGCTAGAAGCTGGGTTTTCCACCGGGTTTGTTTAAAACAGCACTGGTATTGCTTGGATTTGTCCTTTGTTTGACTCTGGTTCCTGAGTATCTGTTGATTTCTAAATTTGGTTGGTTCTGGCTCTGGTGCAGTCTGAGCTTGGTGCTCCACTAAAGAGGGGCTTCATGGAAACTCACAGCCCTAATGGCTTCCACTCTTTCTACAGGTGGAAACTGATACACATTAGGGCAGAAGGAGGTTTTTACTCATATAGAAACAGACCAAGTCACAAATGAGGTAATAAATTCTGGTTATTTATTCAGGCTTTATAACCTGATTAGAAGCAAAGTTGAAATGCTCAAGTAGTCTTTATCACTGGTAGAGATGTATTCTCCTTGCTCTGTACTCAGTAATCACAGTGTGATTCTTATGGCACTCATGGCAGGGGAAAACAACCCAGCCCATTCCTATTAGATATACGTGTTGGGTGTTTGGTGGTTTGGTTGTGGGGAGGGGAGGAGCGTTGAGAGAGAACTGTCAATTTTTGAGTGATCATTGTGCCTTAACATTAAGGCAGTTGAAATATATGATCCTAACTCTCAGAAGGATCCATTTTCTAAGATGGCAGAGGAGAAATTGTCAGTGGCACTTGATTTGTATATATATCAATATATCCACATAAATAGAACTTGCAGGCTTCTAGAGCATTTTGGAGGACAGATCTATTTTAAAGTCAGTCATACTTACATGAATTAGTAAACAAGAACTGTTAAGAGGTGTTGAAAACTAATTTTAATAACAAGTGGCTAAGAAAATGTAGGAAAATTTCTTGTTGGGAAAAGCTGAAATTAATAGTGTAAGTAAAAAATTTTAGAAGTCTTTTTTTTCCAAATCCTCATTTGACCAGCTCTACAATGAAGCATAATTTGATTTTACTATATGGCATTTTAAAGCCACATTAGAATAGTCAGAGAATCCAAATCTTTGGTTTTGGCATATTTTCAACTTGTCTTTTTACTTTGGTTATGCATACTTCATCCATTCTAAGAAATTGGAAGTGTGATTAAATGTAATTTTAAAAAATGTTTAAATACTTGCTTCTCTCTTGTTTGCTTTAAAAAATGAAAATAATTTAAAAAGTCTTATGTTACTTGAGTCTACACTATCATGGTATTTTTATTCCTGCAGCTCAATCAGCTTTGGGGCATGTTCAGCATGTCATTTATTTATAAAGAATGATTTTCAAGGAAAAGTTGCTTTTGCAAAATGACATAATGTTTTCTTTTGGAATAGGGGATGGCAAGTAAGAACTGTGGTAAAGATTAATCCTTGTTCCATACTGGTTATTTTAATAGGTTCTCTTTGGAAAGCTAGGAGGTATAAATCCAGGGGAAAGCATGTGAGAACTACTGATAAAGCATAAGTCATAGAGATTGTTATATGGCATGATCTGCCACTGATTAAAGTAAGCCAACGTCTGCCCAGTTTTATACCCTTTAGTATGGTCTATATAACCGGTTAGCTTTTTATTCTTTTCATTATTTGTGTTACAGTTGTATTTAGACTACAACTGAAAGTAGGACTTTATTTTGCTATTTTGCACTCTAGAAATGTGTAACTAATCATTGTTCCAAAAGTCTTCAGGCTAAATATAGAAAAAGCAACACACACACACACACACACGGCCAACAAGAGGCTAGAAAGAAAGTAGAGACACAACTCTGTCTGAAATGATTTGATCAAGGTCAAGTGATTTGAACAAGTCTCTTATTGCAAAAGACAAAACTCTTTTGTTCCAATGAGAATCAAGTACTTAAGAACAAAACAAAGGGAAAACTCCACCTCAAAAGCATAAATTGCTGGAATCTTGGAAAAGCAGGAAAAAGAAAGAAAGGTCATCTTACACATTCATATATACCTCTACCCGATAAGCCTGCAAAGTAGCACAAACTAATCTGATTTATAGTGTTATAAAAATGCCATAATTATTTGAAAGCATAATTGATTGCAGCATTTTAGCACTGAAGTGGAAAGAATTTTAAAATTATATGTTGGTTTCCAGAATTGTTGGTGTTTTCTGTATTTCCTGTTCAGGAATTTTATTTATTATTTCTTTTTAGTAAAGATAGAGGTGATTGGGGAACAAGAATTCAGGGTACACCACAAAGTAAGGTTGGGCCATGGGCTTAAAGGGAGAACAGGTCTTTTAATTTTTCAGAAGACTTCGAAGTCTTCATTATAGCAAGTTATATATATATGGACACACATATAAATATATATATACACGTTTATATAAATATGTATGCACATGTGCATATATTGAAGCTATGCCAAAAATTGCATATTTCTACAAGCCATTTCAAAAGTTCAGCTAAGCACAGGAGAAGTATATTTAGCATGACCAGAAAGACTTTAAAAGAAATTCTGCTAAACTGCTCGGTGAAACCACAGGTAGAACAGGATTTCCTAGTTTAGTTACAATGCCTTGCTGAAGTCTAAACAAAACATTGTGTGAGGATGCTATACTAAACTATTAACCTGAAAAAAATTAAGTAATGCTTTTAAACTCACCATTTCACCTTCATAGTAAACTGTAATTGGATATGGTGAAATCTTGACAGAAAATCCAATATAAATCCTCTATTTTGTGGTGGTTTGTTTTGTTTTGTTGGGGTTTT
>VXBL01018527.1:631645-674850 GCA_013400195.1 Aramus guarauna
TTCCTTTCCTTTCCTTTCCTTTCCTTTCCTTTCCTTTCCTTTCCTTTCCTTTCCTTTCCTTTCCTTTCCTTTTTCCTTTCCTTTTTCCTTTTTCCTTTTTCCTTTTTCCTTTTTCCTTTTTCCTTTTTCCTTTTTCCTTTTTCTTTTTTCTTTTTTCTTTTTTCTTTTTTCCTTTCCTTTCCCCTAGAAAGAAAGAAAATAAACCCAGGTTTGGTACAGGCCTGAAATAAGGAAAAAACTGTGATGTCATCCCAGATCTCTGCTTTTTCCCTAATTCTGACTGTTCCCAGAAAAATGTTTATCTGCTGTGTCAAAATGACACTTGAAATGACAATGAATTTGTCAATGAAATGTCTTCTACCCAGTAGTTAAATTACTGCTTTCAGTAGTATGGAACAAAAACCTAAGGATGAAACCTAGCTCTGAAAAATATCACAGTGTTCCAGCCTTTTCATAAAACTCTGTACATTGCTAAGTACCGATAGTATGTTTCAAATATAAATTTCTCGGGAAAAGCTACTTCTTTTCTGTAAAGTCTGCACACCATGGGTATAACTCTGGCTGTGGTTCTCCTACAGCATCATTCTCTTTTGGATAAAATGTACCTTCACTGCCTGTCTTTATCCTGAGTTTCTTCACATCACTCTCAGTTCCTGTGACAGAAGTTAAGATTAGTGCTTGGTGTGTTTGCATGGATTAATTGATTGATACCCAAGAAAGTCCTGATTAGCTTTGGTCTACAACATGCTCTCTGGCACATGCCATTATGTGCCAATATCCAGAGATATAACTCAGGTCATCTTTGACCAAGATATCTTCACACAGGCTGTATAAAGTCACATCAAGGCTTATAATCCATGTGAAAGTTAGTGGCTTGTAGCAGACAACATGTGTGTTAGATTGTCACTGCCAGATCTTCTGTATCTTTCTTTGATAATTCACTAGAGAAGGAGAACATCTTTCAGATTTACCACCTCAAGGTGAAACCATCTTGTTGTAAAGAAAGTAGTTTGCTTAGGTTTTCATGCCTGCTATAACATATACCGTGCAATTACAACTTGGTTTTTGGAAAGCAATTGGCATTTCCAAAGACAATAGACATAGTTTCTTGTGAAGGAAATTATATTTTAAAGTAGTATTGACTTATCTGAATTACTTGGGTTGGAGAAATCATCATGATTTTGAGGTTCAATGTTCCTTGCAATATTTCCAATATTTACTCATTTATGCTAGGATGGAAAGAATCATTTTCTGTCCATCTTTGACAGTTGTCCTTTCTGTCATAACAGAAATGGGGAACTTAGCAGAATGTGAAAATAATGTCAGTAATGTCAAAAGACAAGAAAAAAGCCCAACATTCAATTTCATGTGGAATGTGTTCTTATCAGATTGTATATCACCTATTCGTAGTTCAAATAAACTATACCACATCGGAGGAAAAAAGTGTAATACTTCAACAAAGATTACATGAAAGGTGTTGTGAAGATCTCAAATGAATCAGTGTTAGCTCTCATGGAAGCAAATCAGTATATCCTTATAATCACCGCCAAAGATTCACCTACTACTATCAAAACAAATCTATATTAATATATTCAAGTGCTTACAGTAAATTTTAACAATTCACTGCAACTGTTTCCTTTAAATCAAACCACTGAGATTGCAATGCTTCAAATTCTTGCTGCTTTACACAAACTTATATCAAGGTACAGTTGAAAAAGATACTTAATTTTTGAAATCTTAAATCTTTCCATTAAATAGTGTTTTCATTAACAAAATTTTCTCCACTAAAGATAAATGCTTTAGGTGTTTCTTTCTGCATTTCTTTCCTGTTAACATTGCTGAGATTATCTTTTTCAACTAGGAAGAAGAGCTTAAGCATGGAGTTTCCTTTCTTGCAACAATTTATATAACTATTCTTTTAAATATTTGCATTTTTACACTTAAATACTGAAGTTTCTTTATTTGTTAAGAGTATTCAATAATGAAATGATCAAAATATTTATGTAGTTAATGCATATTGTTAATATGTAATTGGATTGTGTATTCCAAACTGAACCACTGTGAGATTTTGATAGTTACCCTTTTATGTCTGTATACCTTTTAGTTCTTGTATTATTTTTTTTCCTTTTTGATCATCCACTATAATACCTGAAGGCACATGTACAAAAGAGAAATATTTAGCTGCCTTCAGCCCTAATAACTGAAGGATAGAGTTATATAAAAATGAAATCCCTCTGTTCCCAGAAGCAGTGGTCTGTATAAGGCTTTGGGCTGCATTCTTAGCAGGAAAGGGTTTAGGCTGTCAAGCTGATGGTGGCAGAAAAAAAAAGCCTTATTTTTAAGGGGCCATCTGTTTATTCTTGTTTGCCAGAAAAGCCTACAATCTCTATATTGTGGCAGAGAACCTTAGTTTTACTGTGATGCAGCAAAGGTTAGAAAGAAAAAAAAAAATCTGGGTTTGTACGTATGGTTTGTACACATTAATGTTTTTAAATAGAAAGTGATTGTTGAATTTCACCTGCTTTCACCACTATATTGCCCAATCTTGAAAGGTCCTTCTAGAACTCTTCACAATCAGCCTTCATTTTTATGGTCATGTATGATGTAATGTCAGGTACCCTCACTACTCACTTCATTTTCCTCATCATTTTATGAATAATCTTGACTGTAGATCTCAGTGGGCATTCGCTCCTCACTTTGTGAAAACTGGCTTTTAATTCCTATGTTTTGGTGGTTTTTTTCCCATCTTCAACTAGTTATTTATTCAAGTATCCTTTTCCTTATCTTGCAACAACTTAATATTTTTTAAAGATTTTCTAAGCACCCTGTGGAAATTTAAGTTGACCAGCCTCACTAACTTTGCTCTTGTTCTATGCTTGTTTACTCCTTTAAAGAACTCCAATAGTTCTTTAGGGTAAGAATGTTCTTTGCAAAAGCAGCGTTCCTTGTGTCTGTCTTAAAACTCCTGGACAGCAGTTTAAGCCTGCTTCTTTTGCATGTTGCCAGTGAACACTGAGAACAGTTCCTTTTTTTTTTTTTTTNAAATATATTTTTTTTTTTTTTTTTTTTTTTTTTTTTTTTTTTTTTTTTTTTTTTTTTTTTTTTTTTTTTTTTTTTTTTTTTTCCCCACTTGCATCACCCTTTTGAGGGTATTTTAAGACTGTTTGGTCTCAAAAAGGGGTTTTCTTTTGCTTAAAAGATCTTCTCTCCCTACTCCCTTTTCTCAATGCCTTTGTTGGCCCTTTTTCTGATTACCTATGTAGTGGAGAAAGCAGTAGATTCATTGCATCTACAGTCTCCATTCTCTTTAATACCCATAGGAGGGAATAACACATGGAAGAGTAACAGGTCGTTATATTCCCTTATCTGACTGCAAGTTAACTGAGTCACAGTGAAGTCCTTGAAGAAAGAGAGCAGTTACCTAAATGGGTTCTATATTTAATTTCTTCTTGGTCAGTCTCCCATTATGAGCGTATGTCAGGTTTTCCACAGCATCAAAGGAATACTGATCCATTTAATGATGCAATAGTCTATAAAGCAGCTGTCACAGCAGTAAAGACAACCATTTTAAAATCTGAGTTTGTGTATGCTGATGTGAGTCATTAGTCTTTCAGCCCATTTTGTGGAGTTTAGTAAGCATAACCTCAAGTTATCTTTAACAAGTGAGTCTGCAACTGTCCCTTATACCATCCTACCTCCCAAGAACTTGCACAGATGCTTCATTTAATTGCTGACCTTGCTTTGTGCTCTATTTGGAGCTCCTCATATCTTAGGAGACTTAGGGAGGGAGTTGGAGTTGCGAGCACCTCAAAGGTTTGGGCTTGAAGCCATGGTGATCATGTTAGTCAGTACTGAATAATCAGTGCAAAGGTGTTGTACCAAGCCAATCTTACTTTGTTTTCCTTCTCAGTTGAGAAAATATCAGTAGCCAAATGCAGAGCCTAGACAACAGTTAATCAGTCATGCTGCCTCCTGCCAAACTGTACCTAAAGCTTGAGAGAAAACACGCATCTGTGAACAGATATTATCCATTTTCACTGATCCAGAAAGTATGTGTTGAATGGGTGAAGAAGAGACAGAAAACATATCCCAAAGTTGTTTCTTCCCTGACTCCCTCCCCTTTTGCATCCAATTTAGTGAGTACTACTTTCATAAATTCTAATTCTTTGTTTCATTTATATAATTTTTTAGTAAGTACTAATTTGCTAAAAAACATTACTCAGAATGTATTCTCTATACATATCATTGCATTACTAGGGAGTTCTGAAGTGTTTTGGGACATCCTCAGGGAACTAAAGAATGCCATAGGATTTCATGAAGAGAATAATATCATTAATGCATTCCTAATTTGGTCCCTGTTTGGTTTTAATAAGAACTATGTAGTTATTGTAGCATAGTATATTAAATTAAAGTCTGCTGGGTACTTCACATTATACCACAGCAGGAAAATCTTCTCAATTTTCATCAAATACATTTTATTTTATTCATTAAACATGTAAGTATTTTACTTGTTTTCTTTTAATGGTGTATTACTTATTTATCACATTTTCAATGATACCTCAGGGGTATCCTTCCATTAATGCAAATTTTATTTGGAATAGAACCTTTCAGTTTTTACTCCAGGATAGGCTATTCCTAAATAGGACCAAATATAATGGGATATGTAATAGCAGAAATGTTACAGGTACCTTCAGAGGTTTGCTTCTCTTGAGTACAGCATCCAAGACTTCCATGTACAGAACAGGTTGAATGAAACACATGCACTTGCATGACCATATGTCTGTGCTGGAAAAAAATTTTCCTCCAAATCACTAACAAGAGAAGGAAAATTTGTAGGGGAAAAAAAAAAAAAAAGTTTGTCACAAGTGGCTGTACTATCCTAGAGACTGTCATATCCAGTCTCATCAGACAAGCAACATCTGGCTGTGAAAATGTTGGGCTTGGAAATCCCTAGGATGTTTTGAGGAAAATAGGGTTGTGATTGTGACTGAACCGTTACTGAACACGGGGTTGAACTGCATAACTTTAAAGTTTATTTTGCTTCCTCTGCAGCAAATATCTAGAACACTGCAACAGTGACCCTGTCCTTAAGTTCATGGTGGAAGGAAGAGGGAAAAGAACAAGAAACTCCCAGTCATTAAATCAGAGAAGAAAAAAAACCTAATTGCAAGAATACCTAGAAATTAATCTGATATGAGAAGAGTATGGCAGCTGTAAAGGAGGTGTTTAGAACCTGATGGTGCCATCACTGTCAGGTGACTTTTAAAGTTTTTAAACTGGACATTC
Source organism: Aramus guarauna (assembly GCA_013400195.1). Lineage (NCBI taxonomy): Eukaryota > Metazoa > Chordata > Aves > Gruiformes > Aramidae > Aramus > Aramus guarauna. The sequence continues at coordinate 636,932 of VXBL01018527.1, forward strand.
TTTCTTTGGTGTTGAATTGCTGCTTGATTCAACTGTGTACCATTCTCTCCTTCAGGTTCTTTACATCAGCATCCCTCAGTTTTCCCTATTTGCTTCCTTTTTGTGTTTTCATAGGCTTTTTCTTTCTTTTCAGTTATTTTCCCCCTTTCTGTTTTACCTTCATCTAATTCCTTCTGTCCTACCAAAACCTCACCTCAGGAAATAAACAAGTTTGAATAGCTGCCAAAACAAACAAACAAAAGAAATCACACACTCCTGTGAATCTGTCAGTCTTTGACATTACTTATTCATGTGAGATTAAAAACCAGGCGGTAATATTTTTCTTCCCATGGAAATGCCATTATGATGTTGACAACCAAAACTTTGAGAAAAGCAGGCATTCCTCATAAAAATCTTCATGGAATCTCAGTTCAATTTTTTCCCCAGTTAAATGCAAGTGATCTGTGATTATTCTCTTAAAGTACATTCTTGCTAAGATAAATTGAATTCTTCGTGACAAACGTGTCTATTTTTTATGTGGTGGCATAGACTTAAGTCAAAAAGCAGTAGTTAAATAGAGGAGTTAACCATTCCTACAGAGTTTTGTGGCCTCTGATATCTCCAGTGTATTGTGGAATAGCTACGGAAGGTAGGCAGAAACCCCAACGTACTTTTTCATCGGGAAGTGTATCAGTCATTGATAAAATCAAGCGGGTAGCTACTAGATATTGGAGTTTCACTGTTGGACATATTCAGCAGTCTAAAAGGGAGAGAGAAGGCATCTAGATGCCAGTAAGGTAGCCTTCTGGCTTTGAATGGGTTCTGCTGGATCGGACTGGACAGAGTGGACTGGAGAGCAGTTTTCTGACAAGAGCTAGCAGAGATGGGCTGAGTTGAGCTCCTGGGAAAGTCCCATTAGCTAAGCAGTGACAAGAGTGAATGATGGAGGCATAGCGAATTAGAAGTCAATCATCTAGCAGCCTACACATGTTAAGCAGTGGCTATTCAAACTGTTAATTGGACTGGGCAATACTAACCCTTGTGCTTAGGTTCCAAGTTCTTGTAATAATATCTTCTGATAAGCATGCTTGTGACATTCCTTACATAGCACAGGTTGATGGAATGTTTATTTCAGTTATTTATGGGATCATAGCATTTATGGGATCTTGGCTTTGCCAGAGGTATTGTATGCTGTCCATCAACAACAGCATTTTTCAAAACTTTCGAGGTTACCATCTTAAATCAACCCTATGATGAAAAAGAGTTGAAGGGCAAGTTCTCAAACTGGCATAGTCTACACATTGAATGGATCCCTATTTTCCATTTCCCTAAATGAAACACTGGAGAACAAAAACTAATAATTTGAACTCTAACAAAAATCACACGAGGTTGACGTTCTGTGGCCATTAGAGCTGCATAGTGCTTATAGTCTGAGTGTATTGTAGTGTAAAAGGAAGTATGTTGTTTCTGTAGATATTTCATATTGATCAAAGTTCTCTGTTCTGAGGTATTCAGTCAAGTGATTTTCAGTGATTTTTCTTTTTGATAGGAGATATGCTGTATTGTTATTGTCCTCCTCCTGTTTACCTGTACGTAATGATGAAGGATTTAGAGTTGCTAAATTTCACTTATATGAGATAGCAGTTTGGTTTTGAGGCAGTGCTGCTGGAGTTTTTTTAGACTTTATTGTTACTTCTTAATAAATATTAGGTGAAATCTGAGATGAAACTTACAGAAAGTGTTAATTTTAAAGACTAATCCAAAATTAACCCTGAAAAGTAACATACAAAGCAAATCTTAGTGGCAGGTAATAGTTTATTTGTGGTTCTATTACAAGTTTTCCTAAGACTTAAAGAGAGATCAGGAAAGTAACACTTCCGTTCCTTAGTTTCTTGTTCCAAAAAGTATTTAGTGCTTTCAGGTATGTATTAAATAAAGAGGTAAGAGTTGCTGGAGTAAAGAGAGAAATAACAGAGGAGGTAAACATAAGAAGTAAATTCTCTCACAGCGGGGGAGAGTAGGGTAGAGGAAAAAAACTGTCTTCATGGTATAACAGAGAAAGTATTCTGAGATGGATCTTCAGTTGATTTAAGTCAACAAGGTTTGGTTGGGTTTATGGGTCTGAGTCCATTTATCCTTGTTGAGGTGAATTGTGAGACACATTTTGGCCTGACTAGATTATTATTTCAATGTAAGAATTCATATCTTTAGAAAACTGACAAATTTTATTTAGAAAGAAACAAATGAAAAAAAACTTGGTAAGAAAATATATATTCTTAGTTAAAACAGACAGTAGGGTCTTGATTCTTGTGGCTCTATTTGGTAGGATCTTTATTGTCAGAGAATTAATGTTTTCCAATGGCATCTTAGTATTTTGCATAATCCCTCAGCTGAGCCTCACTTCACTATAGGTTAACATGTGCTACCAAATAGAGATTTGTACATGCAAATAATTAAAAATTATTGCTGTAAACTCAGAACCAGCTGCACAACATGGTCTCTCAAGGGGCAGACATGTGTGCATGGTTTTATATATATAAACATTTAAGCATTTATTTTATGTACCTATAAATATTCACATTTGTGCATCTCTGTATAGAAATAATTTCTTATTTAACAAAACAAAAAAGCATGAAAAAGTCTAAAGGCAATTCTTCATACAAGACGCGGGACAGTAGTGATATCCATTTCTTTTTATTTGCGTCCAGTCCTTTAATCTCCTCATTTATAAGCCATTAAGGTAAGGTTATGATATTTGATAGCAAGTAAATCAGCTTTTCCTAAACTTGTGCTATATATCTGTGGCATTCAGAACTCCAGGAGATACAATAATTTAACTCAAAACCATCATGAGTCTTGTAATAGAAAGCAGCCTTGACCATGGTGATGTGCTATGACAAATAAATACCAGGCCTACAGAAATGAAAATAGACACACAAAGTATAGATTCTTTTATATTTTAATCTTGAAGTCAAAAAACCCACAACATTTAGCCAGCTTTTAGGAATGTTCTATTTACAAGGCTTTCAAGTATTCAATAGTTTTCAGATTCTAAGTTTAGGGCTTTTAACCTTTAATTATGTGTTGGAACAACAGCTCGACTTCTGCTCTCTCCTCCAAGTTGAGCAGCTAATTCTGTATCTCATGGTGTTCCGCAGTTTGGAAGTTCAGATTGCCACTATTTATGTGCCTAAATATGATTTATAGTAACCCATTTTTACAGTTCATGTGCTGAAGGCACTATTTATGTTTTGTTTCCATTTAAGCACTGTTCTATTTACTGGTTTCATTCAGAAGTCACTCAAGACTCTGCCCAACTTTCAGTGTTTCTAGAAGGCCTATCCCTTTCCAGTGCTGAGTTAACAGTAACTGCTGATGCTCAGCAAGTCTGAGGACTGAGTGCAAGGACTATAGAAATGCTTTATCCAGATACACATAGATATTTAACGAGTTATGTGAACCATACTTCTGGGGAGTAAATACATTTCTGTTCCTCATTAACATGTGCAAATGGCAGGAGGCATTTCCTAAGGTGTGGTAGACAGCAGGAGTTTCCCTTTTGGATGATTTTTTTTATTGAGTGTGCATTATCAATATTTGTCCACCTGTATATCTGAAATGAAGCTTCAGGTGAGATTCTCATATGCATGAGGGAACCCAAGAAGTTATGAGAGGGATGAATTTTACTTTCTCCTTCTCAAAATATTTTAAAGTATTTAAATAAAAATCTGCCTCAGGGGAAGAAGGAAGGAGTTAAATGTTTATGGAAATAAGCAGAAAAGAGAGCAGAAGACTTGACTTTCAGTGTTGTATTTATGTATTAGCTGAAATTGGTTAAAAATAAGAGAAACCATATTTCCGTATGCAGTTCGCATTCATTGGCAATGTTTTGAGAAGTGGTAGGAAAGCAGAAAAATAAATGAAACATTCTATTCTGAGAGTTACCCCAAAGGAGGCAGGGAGATTACCAAAGCTTAGGCTTTGGTCTAATTGGCTTCTTCCTAATAAATCTTTTAATTTACTGAAGCAGTAAAGATATAATTTTAATGTCTTCCTGTTTTGATATTTCCAGGAATATTTGTTTGGATTCTTTGGCCCTTTAGTGAACTGAACTGTTATTTGAATTTGGCATTTGTATTCAAGAGAGGTGAGCCAATTTTCCATAAAAATTGATAAGAACAAACTTCACTCATTGCTCAAAGCAAATCTGAATGTGGTGGTGGTGTGGGTTAACCTTGGTCAGTAACCCGATGCCCACCCAGCAGAACAAGATAGGGTGCAGGATAGGGGATGTGGGGCTACAGTCAGTCCATAACTATACTGCCACTTCTTCCTTCTCACATTTTTGACATGCTCCAGCATGGGCTCTCCAGGGGCTGAAGTGCCTCCTTGAAATATCTAACTACTCTGACATGGGGTCCTTCATGGGCTGCAGGATAAATATCTACTCCGGCATGGTCAACTCCACAGGCTGCAGGGAAATCACCTGTTCTGCCATGGGATGCAGAGTTGCCTGGAGCACCTCCTTCCCCTCTTTCTCTGACCTTGTTGCTCACAGGATTCTTTCTCACATTTTTCTTCCTCCTCCTCTCCCTGCCTGTTATTTTTGCCCTTTCTTAAATGTGTTATCCCAGAGAAATTATACACCTGGTTGACATCCTCAGCTTTGTCCCATGGTGGGTCTGTTGCAGAGGAGACTGGAAGCAGCTGTGTCTGGGACAGGACAACCTCTGATCTTCTCCCACCAAAACCACACCTTCAGCCCCCACATTGCTCAAAATCTTGCCACCTACACCCAGTTCAGGTCATGTTTCAGAAATGTATTTAGTTTTTCAGGCTTTTTACAGCCATTAGAAATTGGACATGCAAAGTCTTCAATGACTTCAAACTGCATGGAATTACAAGAAGGAAAAGAAGTTTGGATGCACTTTAAGTCTTATGTCCTTAGCTGCACTGAGTGAGCACAGTTTTCTTAAATTTAGTGAAGCTCTACCAACTTATGTCAGCCTGAGGATATTTTTAATGCTTACAGAGATGGCATCTTGCCAACACCTACAATTATGAAGACCTGTTTGAAAATAAGAATCAACTTCTCCTTTATGCCTATTTCTGATGACTGCAACTAACTCAGAATTACTAGAATATACACTCGATAGGTGGGAAACTGTGGTACAAGTTCCAGCTTTAATTGCAGCAGGAAACCGCTGCAGTGCTATGTGCTATTTTGCAGTGGATGTCTTTCCTTCCCTTTTGTAGCTGTTCTACTTTTTGTTAAAGATATGTGTTTGTGTATGTATAGAATCAACTAAAAAGAGAGACATTATTTGACAAGATGGTTAGAGAATTTACATGTTGCCAGTGCTCTGCTATGATTTGGGGTAAATGCCACAATCAGTAAAATGTATTTTACCTTCTTCTTTATCATGCACACTGATTTTTCATAAATTCTAAGGAAAAAGAGTCTTGAGCCTGAAGACAAATCACTCTATTGGATTTCGTTGATTTAGTATGAAAAAAATGGACAACAGCCAGAGCATTATGTACAGGGAATGACTCTTCATTTTGATGTTTATAATTGTCAGAGACATTGTGAGGCTATTGACAGCAATATAGGATGCTTTGAAGCAAGTCCACTTTTAAAAATACAGTTGCTGGAAGCAGTTGTTAATGAATAGATTGTTACCAACATTTGAAGCCTAGATGAAGGAGAAAACAACAGGATGAACATGAGGAAGAAGGATGCTACACTGAGAAAGGATTCCTGCCTAAGCTGAAATCGTTAAACTCTGAACACTACCTTTTCAAGGTCCTTCATTGTAATCCATTATCTTTCATTCCCCTTTGGTACCACAAAGATGTCAGTTTGATGATATATTACACATAACAATGTCATTACATTGGCATAACATGACAACTGGGACTCATTTGAACTTTTAAAAACTTCTAATCCCTAAAATAAATTAGGAACTGAAGACTTTTCAGACATAGAAAATAAGTCACTTGTTAGAAAGAATAGGGTTCCCCATAAGTTTTAGAGAATTACACTTTTCTGTGTCTCTTTTTTTCTTTTTTTTTCTTTCTTTTTTTTTTCTTTTTTTTTTTTTTTTTTTTTTTTTTTTTTCCCCCCCTGATGCACTTAGCAGGAAATATAGTCCACAGATGTCCAGTTTGTTTAAAACATCTTTCATTTCTTTTCCTCAGGCTTGCTGAAATATTAAGTCTCACTGTAGACGACAACTCATCTACAGTTTTTTAATTAAATATTTGTGCTGATTTTGACTGGGATAGAGTTAATTTCATCCACAGTAGCTTGTATTGGGCTCTGTTTTGAATTTGTGCTGAAGACAGTGTGATAATACAGAGATGTTTTCATTATTGCTGAGCAGTACTTACACAGAGCCAAGACCTTTTCTTCCTCTCACCCCACCCCACCAGTGGGTAGGCTGGGGGTGCACAAGGAATTGGGAGGGGACACAGCCGGGACAGCTGACCGCAAATGACCAAAGGGACATTCCATATGATATGATGTCATGCTCAGCACACAAACCTGAGGGAAAGATGAAGGAAGGGAGGATGTTCAGAGCAATGGCATTTGTCTTCCCAAGTCACCATTACACGTGATGGAGCCCTGCTTTCCTGGAGGTGGCTGAACACCTGCCTGCCCATGGGAAGTGGTGAATGAATTCCTTGTCTTGCTTCACTTGCACTTGTAACTTTTGCTTCACCTATTAAACTGTCTTTATCTCAACCCATGAATTTTCTCACTTTCACTCTTCTGATTCTGTACCCCTTCCCACTTTGGGCGAAAGTGAGTGAGCAGCTGCATGGTGCTTAGTTGTCAGATAGGGTTAAAGCATGACGATTTCTTAGAACCCAAACAAAATCTTGCTATAATTTTAATTAGAATTGCTATAATTTTAATTTATAATTTTAATTAGAATTCTTAATTGGCCTCGTAACTATTCTTACTTTAATTTTTTTCTTACCTTAAAACTTTATTTTGTCACTCTTTCTCTCTTACTCATCTGCTGAACTGTTTTGATTCAGTCCTTGCAAGATTGCAAGTCTGATTTCAGGCAGCCTAAAATGTGGCCAAAATTGTTTTTTCTTGTAATGTACCAATATATAAACACATAAAACATTAAAATAGTAATATTAAAAATATAGTGTGGTGTTGCTTCTATTTAATGATGATCCACTTGTTGAAGGTCTAATACATGTTGAAACTTTGAATGACAGATATTCAGGAACAGGTGTGGTTAGCTTTTGTTTGCATTTGTAGGAATCTTATTGTTATCTCAAGCTACTCTTTATGCCATTTTATCTGCATTGATGTTTCCTAAAGGCTGATTCTGAGTATTCAGACAGACACAGAAAGGCAGGAAATAGTAGACTAAAGGATTTGGGATTAATTGAGGCCAGATGCATCTGGCCTTATTGTTTCCAGGCTGCTCATCACTTGAATTTGCAAGTGCAACCTTTGAAATGTTGAAAAGTACAACCACCTGCCTTCTGCACAGAGTCATCACACTGGGACCAACCATCAGCAGCAATGGAAGATGCTTATCTTGAATCTTCTAGGCATGTTTCACTACTGAAGCAGAGTAGTTCCCTTTGCCCAAGAAGAAAAGACAAGGAAGGTTGATCTCTCTGTACAGTCAGTGAAGAAGGGAGTTCTGTGGATCACCTTCAGGAAGAGGACAGGTTAAGCTCCTGCACTGAATTGCTTTCTGGAGCAGTATCTTCAACAAGGATATCTTGTCTTCGGGATGCTGCTCTCTGAGATTGGAAAGGCAGAGGGTGTTTATCAGCTGTTCCCATGATTTGGAAGCTGGAGAACTTTGGAGCTTGCTGTTTGCATTCAGTAGTCTGTCTTGGGACAACACTTGAATGTGTCTATGTAACTTCTGCCACATTTGTCCTCTTCACAAAGGAGCTGGTTGATGCGTGTCAGAATGGTGGCCAGCTGTGCATTAACATTTAGGCATTTTGGATATTAGGGGATTGAAAACTGAATGTGAAGCTGGAAGTACAAATGTAGGGATTTGTTTGAGGTCCTCTGGAGTTGGAATTCTGGTACAGAGAGTGTGCATATTTCTATGACTTGTTACTTATCAGTGAAGCACCCTCTACGTGTGTCTTGTATTGGAACGTGAACATCCTTACTTAGGAGGAAATGTATGTTATCTCTGTACATTATAATAATGAGATAAAACTAAAAGAAAATTCTATTCCAAGTAATTGTGAGTGTATCATGTACCAGGTTATAGTTTTTAAAAATTCTTAATATTAGAATTTTTGCTCTGTAGTGCATTGTAAAGTTCAGCAGATTTCAGAGAGATTCAGATTTTTAGTCTCTTGGCTTTATGAGTAGATATAAAATGTGTATTCATTTTACAGCTAGTATTTTAAAGCTTCTTACAGATTTGCATGATGATTCAGCTCAGTTTTACCATTTTGCTGAATTAGCATAGTCAGTAAGGAAATAACACTTGTTTCAATCAAAACCTATAGTTTTTCAGATTTCCAGATCTGCTTGAAGTAACTGTAATATGTGCGCAAAAAAGTGAAAATGAGTAGCTCAATGAACGCCTTCAGCTTTGAAATTTGTTACCTAGTGTTAGAATAGCTGCAATCTACTCTACTTATAGTCTGCTTGTTTTGCAGAAATATTTCCATGGGGGAGACCGTATTCTATGTAGTCTCTTCTAATGTTTTTTACTTACATGTGACTGTTTCTCAGTTAACAGCCCATATGCTTTGGTGATGCATAGGTTATTTACTCCCATTATTGTACCTTTCTTGGAAAGGGCATCTGCAGAAGGTTGTCTATGGGTGTTCGTTTTCACTTGAGGAGGGATGATCACAGACACACACTGATGCTTTTAGTGTGCAGTTTGTGTTGATACATTGCCCCCTTCACAGTTTAAGGGATATGTTCTCAATGTGAACAGATGCTCCAGATACTGTGAAGTGAAAGGAAGCCTTATCAGAGTAGGTTCTAGAAGCAACTGAATTATATCAAACCATTCTTCCATTCTTTAAATGAAATTGAAATGAAAAGCATTATCCAAATAAGATTCTGTTAGGATTAAATATCTTAAAAAGCAGACAGCAAAGCATAAAAATCTTTTTCTTCAGATATCTGCACAAATCTATAAATCCCTGTGAATTCTTTTTAAATAAAAAGTCGGTACACACAAGCAGAGAGTAAGAGTATGGAGAAGGAAAAACAGTCTGTGAAAGATTCTAGGGGAAACTTTTCCAAATTAACTTCAGGTTGCATGGGTTTGACTGAACTGAAAGGTTTCTTCCTAGTGCTGAGATACTAAGAAATATTTTTAACAGAATTTTGCAGGGGTCTAAACTGAAGGTTCTGTTACACTCAATGTCTTCTTAAAGGCAAAAAGTAAACAAATCTCATATGTGTAAGCCAACAATTTCTTCTTTGTGTAATTGAAGTCTAAACTTCAAAGAAAATTGATTGCTTTGAATTTGTTACAGTGTGATGGGTTGACCCTGGCTGGAGGCCAGGTGCCCACCAGAGCCACTCCGTCACTCCCCTCCTCAGCTGGACAGGGGAGAGAAAATATAACAAAAGGCTCAGGGATTGAGATAAGGACAGGGAGAGATCACTCACCAGTTACAGTCATGGGCAAAACAGACTCAACTTAAAAAAAAAAAAATCCAATTTATTACCAAGCAAAACAGAGTAATGAGGAAAAAAATCAAATCTTAAAACACCTCCCCTCACCCTTCTCTTCTTGCCAGGCTCAATTTTACTCCCAAATTCTCCATCTCCAGCCCCAATGGCACAGGGGGACTGGGAAAGGGGGTTGTGGTCAGTTCATCAACACATTGTCTCTGCCACTCCTTCCTCCTCAGAGGGAGGACTTCGCACACTCTTCCCCTGCTCCAGTGTGGGATCCTTCCCACAGGAGACAGTCCTCCACCAACTTCTCCAATGTGAGTCCTTCCCATGGGCTGCAGTTCTTCACCAACTGCTCCAGCGTGGGTCCCTTCCACAGTATGAAGTCCTTCAGGACCAGACTGCTCCAGCGTGGGTCCCCCACGGGGTCACAGCCTCCTGCAGGTGCATCCACTTGCTCTGGCATGGGGTCCTCCATGTGCTGCAGGTGGATATCTGCTCCACCATCAACCTCCATGAGCTGCAAGGAGACAGCCTGCCTCACCATGGTCTTCTCTATGGGCTCCTGCAGGGGAATCTCTGCTCCAGTGTCTGGAGCACCTCCTCCCCCTCCTTCTTCACTGACCTTGGTGTCTGCAGAGTTGTTGCTCGTATGTATTCTCACTCTTCTCTCTGGCTGCAAATGCTGCCATGAGTTGGTTTGGTTTGTTGTTTTGGGTTTTTTTCCCCTTCTTAACTCTGTTATCCCAGAGGTGCTACCATCGCTGATGGGCTCAGTCTTGGCCAGAGGTGGGTCCATCTTGGAGCTGGCTGACATTGGCTCTGTTGGACATGGGGGAAGCTTCTAGAAGCTCTGGGCTCTCTGTTGCTTTTCTTACCATCCCATACCTGTGCCCCTCTTCATTGTGTCCCTAGTCCCTGCTTTGAAAGCCTCCACTGTCATACCAGGCCTGTATTTCTTTACACCAGACCATTATTTTAAAGCCATGAATATTTTGTTCTACACAGAATAACTACTTGTTACAACCATATGTATAGGACTACAGTTATACTATACAAACATATGTGAAAATAAAACAAACCAGGCATAGCCACCTAGTCACTGGGGCGGGGGGAAGCTGTTCTAGCTAAACAAGCCAAAACAAAGCTCCAGGCAGGACAAAAAAAAATTCAAAGTAATCCTGACAAAACTCAGTTCTGAGGCCTTGCAACATCAGTTCAAAGCCTATGGCCTATGCCAAGCAACACGATATTTAGTGGGCTATGGGGCTACATTGCCTTCTGTACAGGGGGCTGGAGTGTAGTTTCTCAGTCCTAACAAAGGATTTTCAGGATACTCTTTTTATATTCTGAAGAGACAGACATCTTTTACACATTTTTAAAGTTTGTTTTTGGGGTTGGTGGGTTTTTTTTGTTTCTTTGTTTGTTTTTATTTTGGTTTAGGTTTTTTTTCGCTGAAGTATAACCATTTCCTGAACTTGTTTTTCTGGGATGAAATAAACTCTGTTCCAAGCAGGTTTCGTTTCCTTAGCATGGCATTCATATGCTTTACTTGCTCCTGATCAGAATAGCTCTTGAATTTGTCAACTGTTATTTGTTAATATATCTTGCATGTAAAACAGTCTTCTATGAAATACTTTACACATCACACAAGCCACAGTGATGAATGCTTATATAAAATTTTCCTTATCTAAAACATCTTAGAACAATAAGTAAGGTAAAAGCTATAAAGTGTTTCTCTTAAAGCATGTAATTGACCTATCTGTATGTAAAAGCATGTGTAATTACTTTTAGAGAAGTTTTAGTTAGTCTGAATGATGGAAGAGCAGACACAGTTTGGAATGCCTTTAATTAGCCTGAAAATTTTTTGCAGAGTATGCACCAAACATCTAAATCATAACATTCTCCAAGTACCATATATATAAGAAAAAAATCGTGTGTGTTTCTTGTATTTGGCAATGATTCACACAAAACTGTAATGACTGGAAGCTGAAAGGATGCTTTATAATTTCCTAATTCACTCAATAATTGGTATTGAAAATTCACTATTTTGGGTGTAATTAAGCTTTAACAATGATTCTTCCTGATTCTTCTTACCATAAGAAATCAAAATCCTCCACTCTAGGTGTAAACAATGGCCAAGTCAGACACACAGAATTTGTTTACCCATGCTTTCCACCCATAAGGTGCAGAGCACTTGCAAATCGATTTTAGCATTCTTGGTCATCTGTCTCTGCAACAACAGGGTTTAGCCAGAATGATTGCTGTAAGGTAATTTTTTAATCAGCCTCAAACAGAAGAGCTGGACTTTTTGCTTTCCAGATAGAAACAGCCCACAATTTATACTTTCAAATTTGTCTTAAAATGTATGCTTTAATTACATATGTAAAGACTATGCTATGTACTTTAAAGCTCTGAAAGCAAGCCATAAGCTGTCTTGTTGAAAGGAAGAGAAAAATGCCTCAACCTTGCAAGCTCACCTAGATTGCAGTAGGGTGATATGTAACCTACTGATGCAGAGACCATCTCTGTAACAGACCTTCCACCTAGGTCCTTGAATTGGTTTAAATCACTGAACAGGAGTTTGAGGTGAAAAAACTAAAATTTAAATATATATACATAAATATTCATATATACTTAAACAGCAAATATTCCTTTTAATCTTCCTGTCACCTTCCAGTAGACATATGATTTACATGTTTTCCTTAAAAAACATATAAATACATAATTAAATGCTTGAGCAGCCTCACTGACTGAGGAAAATAAATATGGTTTTGCAAAATTTCCATGAATGTAGCATGTGAACATAGAGGTCTTGATGTTTAAAATCACATCAGATAAAACAGCATATTATCGTATTTAGAGCTACTGCTTTCCTTTGAAGCTAATAATTTTAAAATATTAAATGCTCATATGATTAAATACCTTGCTACTCCTATTTTTTCTGTAACTATACATTTTTTAAATTAAGTTTGAAAGTTAATATTAAAAATATTTGTAAATGGCATTTAATTTGTACTGTTATGCCCCCCCTCTAACTAATTTTAAAGCAGAAAGAGTGAGGACATTTCAGTAGTTTTCTTTAAAGAGCTAAAGAGTCCATCATGTCTCCTCCAGCTTTTCCTTGGTTTGGCTTTTTATTCTGAAAACAAAGTGGATGATACTATTAAGTACTCAAAAATATTTGAATTTTAAAATTGTTTTAGAAAATACATTCATTTCCTGTTGTATACCAGCAACCACCTGAAGGCAATAAAAATAATAAATAATAAATAATTTTTTAAAAAAGCATGTTCTCAAAAAGTGCTGTAACTACTTATTCTATTTGAGTTTGAGAAGGCGTTGGGTAGATGGCTTACATAACCAATCCTGTTTGCCAGATTGTGCTGGTTTTGAATGGGATAGAGTTAATTTCATCCACAGTAGCTTGTGTGGGGCTCTGTTTTAGATTTGTACTGAAAACAGTGTTGAAAATACAGAGATGTTTTTGTTATTGCTAAGCAGTCCTTACACAGAGCCAAGACCTTTGCTGCTCCTCACACCCCACCAGTGAGTAGGCTGGGGGTGCACAAGGAATTGGGAGGGGACACAGCCGGGACAGCTGACCGCAAATGACCAAAGGGACATTCTGTACGATATGATGTCATGCTCAGCACATAAACCTGAGGGAAAGATGAAGGAAGGGAGGATGTTCAGAGCAATGGCGTTTGTCTTCCCAAGTCATCATTACTCATGATGGAGCCCTGCTTTCCTGGAGGTGGCTGAACACCTGTCTGCCCATGGGAAGTGGTGAATGAATTCCTTGTCTTGCTTCACTTGCACTTGTGATTTTTGCTTCACCTATTAAACTGTCTTTATCTCAACCCATGAATTTTCTCACTTTCACTCTTCCAATTCTCTTCCCCCATCCCACCAGGTGGGAGTGAGTGAGCAGCTGCATGGTGCTTAGTTGTCAGCTGGGGTAAAACCACAACTGTCCTTTTAGGAGCCCAACGTGGGTCTTAAAGGGTTCAAGATAGTGATGGTTTTGACTGGAATGTGCTAGATCAAATTTATAGTTGTTATTACTGTTTTGCTATCAATTGGCAGGCTCCTGTGCTTGCCATGGGGCTTGCTTGCCTTACTGTACAGTAGAGTCCAGTGCTCATTAGTGGCTGCTTTTTGCTTTGGCTGCTCGCTGTACTGCTGTAGTGCTGATCATCTGACTGCGCTGTGCCTGGGAACGTTGTGATAACAGCCGTGGTGATGCCCCTGGGCTGGCAGATGGCCAGGGCATCGCTGCTGGTTTTGTGCTGCTGTCCTGGACAGGCTGGAACTCCTGCGTGCACTTGAGTCGAAGAGACTGTGACCTGTGGATGAGTCCATGTGAGAGCAGGACACCCCAAAGCATCTGTGGCCATGAATAAGTCCACACCAGAGCAGGTACATCTCAAAGCATCTGTGGCCATGGTTATGTCTGTGGTGCAGCAGGTATACCTCTGAAGAGACTGTGGCCCCAGGATAAGGCCATGCTGGAGAAGGTACACCTCAAAGCATCTGTGGCTGTGGACAATTCCATGCTGCAACAGGTACGCCTTGAAACATCCGTGACTGTGCATGCAGTCATACTGGAACACCTCAAAGCATGTGGCTGTGGATGAGCCCACAACAGGGCAGGTTTATTTCTGAAGGGACTGAAGGGACTGGCACTGTGGGCAAGGCCACACTGGAGCAGGTATATTTCTGAAGACACTGTGGCCCATGGGTAGGCCCATGCTGGAATAGGTGCACCTCGAAGCGACTATGGCTGTGGATAAGTCTATGCTGCAGCAGGTGTATCCCTGGAGAGACTGTGGCTCATGGATAAGGCTTCACTTGGAGCAGGTACACCCCTAAGAGAACGCAGNCACTTGGAGCAGGTACACCCCTAAGGGACTGCAGTCTGTGGGTAAGTCCAAGACAGGCTAGGAGCAAGGGGAGGAGTTCATTGCAATGGTAAACCTGATGGTATAGCCCAAAGGGGCCGGGGTGGAGACTGTAATGGAAATACCCTTAAATTGTTGTTACTCATGATTTGAGTCGCATGTTACGGGAATTACTATAGCAGAAACCACGTGAACCAATGGAGGACAAACCTTACAAGAAGCAGTGCAAGTGCAGCAGTGACCTGACTTGAATTGGCTTTCATGCCCAGTAACTCCATGCAACACACCACCTCTCCTGTCCTGAGTGACCACTATAACAGATGGAGCCTAAAGTCATGGACTAAATGAAATCAATGGACATTTTGTGGACATTTATGGACATTTTACAGACATTTCACAAGGGTGGTCCGTAGAGTAAGGGAATGATATCTGTATATTATATCAAAGGATGAGAAGGGTGGTGGTGGTTAATGAGGTTGTATTGGATAGTGTGGTACCTGGGCATGATGTAAATGTTATGGAATAAGGGGTGAGCTGAAGGCAAACATAATATTAAAACCTGAGACTTTGGATGGGATAACCGTATCTAGCATTTAAATCAGAACTTCTTGTCTGAAGGCCTAGATTTCTCCTTAATTCTGCTTTAACGACTGAATTCAAATCACAGTTTTTGCTCGGCATGCAATGAATTCAGTTTTGCACTACATGCTTGGGGCAAGTGTATTAGTTTTTTTTCTCAATTATGTCAGCACACCTTAGATATTCACATTGTTCACATTTATTCTTCTCCCCCCTTTTTTCTTTTTCTCTCTCTTAATCTGAACATTAAGCCCACTACAATCTTGCTTTGAAGGATAGAAATGTGAAGGGTATTTTTTTATTTATTTTTTTTTTTTCCTGGAGTTCAGGAAAGCCAGTAGGTTGCAGCCAGTCAGACTGCATTTTATTGCACAGTTACACTGACAGTCTTAAATGCCCACTGGGGACATAAGAGCACTAAATGAAAGAATCGTGTTGAGATGTGCTTTAGCAGCAAAAAGGAATAAAACATGCTTTGGATGCCGTAAAGTTAAATTGATCTTCACAGTGACAAGTGACAGCAATAGATAAGGTCACTGAAAATTTTATCTTATTTAGAGGTGATGTGCAGAAGACATAAGTGAGTATGGAATTTAGCACTGCATCTTTGATCCAAGGTAACTAATCATCCTCCCTCTCTACGCAAACTATTGACATAAGGCTAAATTCGATCAGTCGTAGTGGAGGCTCCAGCACATCCATGGTGACAGATGCTAGTCATTTTACCTTTCTACACATGTATTTCTCAGTCCAGTTAAAGTTGTAAATGCTTCTGAGCATAACTTGGTTTTGACTTATCTCCAAAGCATGCTAAAATTTCCCAGGTAAGCATCTGTGAACATGAGTCAAAATCCATATTCATTTTAATAAGGATGAAGTGCATTGTGAACTAAGCACTAGATTTCACCAAAACTCTCCAGGGAAACTTGAAAAGTGCAAGTATTCTATAAATATATTTCTGACAAGGAAATCAGTAGCCTAACTTATAATTTATATTATAGAAAACCCCAAGTAACGCTCTTCAGGAACTAATATTTGACTCCTATTCTAGTTGTAACTGATCTCTTGAACAGTTGCAGTTTTTCACAGAACACCTTACAAGACATGAACCACAACATGGAGAGAAATGTTAATGCTGTGTTGCTTATTTAATGGCTGAAAGGATTGCAAGCAAAGAAATAAAATTCAGGAAGTCTGTGCCATAAAAATGTGTGTGAAAGAAGTTTTATTAATTTTATGCAAAAAATACATTTGAGAGATCAGAAGCATTCTTGCTTTTCACTTAATTCTTCATGATGGGTCATACTTGGTAAAATATTTTACAGCTAAACTTTATGCATATGTTGAAGTCCTTATTCAGCAAAGCACTCAGGCCTTGCCAAATTGAGGTTGTTGGTACCCCGTAGTAAATTCTGTGTCCCCAATCCTGGAAGCTATTTAAATTCTTAATGCTTATTGATTTCATTGAAGGTTATTCTGTTACCACAGTGTGCTTTCAGTGTGCTCACAGAAAGCTATGTTGTTAAAGTAAAATTGCACTTCCCTATGTCTTTATTTACAAGCAGTGTATGCAAAACTTTATGTCCAGTTTAGTAAGTCCGGAGATGGTTTGTGCAACTCACAGCTGCTCATTAGCAGTCAGATTGCTTCATTTGTTAATCTATTTTGGAGTGGAGCTAAAATAAGTATAGGTGAACAGGAACATTTTGTATTTTAGCTCTTCATCATTCTGTATATACATGTATTCTGCTCTAAGCAAGTGCATTTGCATTTTATGAATTTAAGGAGTCTATCCTGCCAGTGTGTCAAAATATGACATGCTGCACAATTTTAACATTGTGCAAGCTGCTTGAAAAACTAAATGAATACATTAATGAATATTTTACATTTTACATTATGGTTTTCAAATCTTTATTTAAAAGTAGGCCATAGAACCTTCATTTTATTGAAGTAGTAGAGCATATGATATCATATAAAACGCAGAAAGAATGCTTAAAAAAAACCCTCTTTGTCTCTAACATGCGCAACTTTCTTTTTCTGCCTTTTTCATGGTTCTGTAAATTCTGTCATTTACTGCAGTGGCTTCCACTAGGAAATGAAGTAAAACAAAGCTAATTTTTCATCCAACATAAAATGAACAGTTTATTTTCTAATATGAATGTGCATTCAGCTGAAAAAGTATAATCATTTAAGTGTAGTGTTTTAATTATATGGAAGTTTCTTACTATTTTCATTGATGGAGCAGATCTAGTTTTGATCTTTCTTTTAAAAAAATTTTCTTTGTTATCATTAACAGTTAAAAAACTTCCATATCTTAATGTTTAATATATCAGTAAATAATTAATAAGTTTAAACACAATTGTAAGTTTCAGAACTGCTCACAAAAGTTCAAAAATGTTACTGATGATTTTAGTGACAAGATAGTCTAAACACTGTTTAGAATAATTGGAATAGCCTGCAGGATTGTTTGAGATCATGCAGAGAATTAAAGTGTTTGTCATGGACATCTGTGCTACATGTAAAATACTAAATATTGGTACTTAGATCTGTTTTATGCACACACATCTAACATCTATCCTGTTTATGAAAATTTATATTTCTTTTTGTGCTTTATTCAGTACTGTGACTATAGATCTGTTTAGTACTTTCTGACTAAGTAGATTGACTATATACTGGCAAACCAAAATGGCCTTATTTATGAGTTTATAGTATTCTACTAGGTACAAAGGATTTACAAGTAAAAGAACCTAACAGAGGATTTTGACAGTGTTTTATATTATAAAATTTGAGAAATAAGATTAAAATCCTTTGCTTATATAAAATGGCACAGGTATGAAGACCTATTTTGACTGTTCAGAGAAGGCTAACACAGAACTGATACAGAAGCGAAGAAAACTTTTTATTTATTAGGATAGGTCTGATGATGTGTTGGCTGGAGGAAATGGTGATTCCCTTCATCTCAGAGATGATTAAATTTGTGTTTAATGCTTCAGAGACAGACGTTTTACAGATGCAGTAAATTAAAACTGAGCTTCTCTTTTGTGTAGGGCAAATAATATGAAGATAATTGGAATAATTCGATGTTGATGCACCTGTGTGTAGGAAGTGACCTAACTATGAAGTGATCTAAGGGAAGATCATTTTGTACTGTTCAAGTAGCGGAAAAGAGAAAGCCTGATGTAAATTCAGCAATATATTCCATTACCATTTAGCTGTAACAAGAATGCTTAATAAATTATGTTTAGAGGGGTAAGATAGAAAAAGTAATTGAGACCATTAGCAGGAAGACTGTACTTAAGCTTTAACCACCTTTTTTCAGTTGCTTCCCAAACATGCACTTCATTCCTATGCTGATTCATTTTATTTCTGTTTTATTTGTTTGTCTGTGGTGCATCCTCTGAAATATCTCAGCTTCGTCCATCTCAAGGTTAACATAGTGCTTTCTTCTGATTATCTTCTGTTGTCTCTCATCAAAGACAAATCCTTGCCAATCAGTGGTAGAAATGATCCATACAGAGAATTTCTGTCACATGAGAAGTGTTGAGATTTTGATGTACTCCGCTGGCCTCCATCTGATCAAAAGTCGAAATACAGACACCTCCCTTTTTTTTTTTAGGAGAAATAATTCAAAAAATACCTTAGTATACATCAGAATATTTTGCTTGAGTAGCATTAACATTAAACTGTATGTTTGCCAGAGATACTTCTGGGGACTGTTGCAGGCACTGGGTTATTCTCTCTTTAATCCCATTCTCCTTTATAGTTCCTGCTTACTTTTGCCCCAACTAAATGGATAGATTATACCGAGCACATGCTAATTGTGCATTTCATCCTGAATTTCTAGTGTGCAATATTCTGCAAAAGTCCCCCTCCAGAAACCTTTCACATAATTAGTTTGGATGAAACCACTTTTTCTTTGAGGGGAACATTTCATGAATGCAGTGTAGTTACAGTATGCCGAAATTCCTGTGAGGATTAAAAAAGAAAATAGATTCTCAAGACTGGTTATTGCCCCTTGGCTCCACTGAGATTCTGTAAATGACTTTATCCAACCATAAATAACCAGAGGAACATTTTCCTGCAGGCACATCTGTGCCACTGATGAGCAGTTAGTTTTTCCCCTCAGGCTTCTGTGCTGGTAGGAGGCATGTTGAGAGTGATGCAGCTGACCTTCACCACTCCAGATGAATCCCGTACTGGCATTGGCCTCATTAAGGACCCAGTGTCATTAGCATTTGAGTGGCCATGGAGCAGATTGTCAGATGAGGAATATCTGCTTTATAAAGCCCATCATCATTTGCACTGAGTGGAAACTGTGTAATTTGATTTTAGCTTAATTCTGAATCCTTATATATGCAAGAGTTTCTGGCCCAGTCTGTAAAGTGTAGTTAATCTAATACTTACTTACTCAGGACACTCTCAGTAAGGAAATCTGCTGCTTCAATATTACTCCGTGAATACTTGAACATAACCAGTCACATTTATTAGCAAAGACTGCTGCTTAATGGGGAGAATCAGTTCTTTTAATGAAGAAATCTTCAGATGAGAATGGCAGTTAGGTCTTTGGCTGCCTCATATGAGATTGATTCTGTCCACTTTTCTAAGAGCTCTCTGTCCTTCCATCACCGTGATGCAGAGCAGAGTACACTGAGCCACTGTGCCAAGTGGCTCACAGCCGACTTCGCTGTTGTTCCTTGTTCCCTCTCACAGTACTGAAACAGCCCTTTCTCAGACAAATGAAACCATCTATTAGCATGATTGATTTTGAAGCTCCCCAAATAATAATTCTTTTGAAATATTTTTTGTTAACCAAGAAATCGTCTTAATGGAGTTCAAGGCTAACCTCAAGGATTCTGCTGTTAGATTTTACACAGCAGTCTTCATTCTCCAGCCTTCCTGAACTTTGTCAGCTGTACATTTTGCAATGGTATTTCCATTGCTAAAAAGCAGCCGTTTCTGGAGTTTACACTGGGTAAATTCAGGTGACATCAGAAGCTGTACATGTAAGCCATCTTCCTTCGGCTCAAAGTGAGCCTTTAAGGAACACAACACCCAGTGAATAGTTTGGTTTTGAAAGCTGGATTCCATAATATCACCTTTTCTATTAGTCAACTGCCCATTGACTATTGAAAGAGTGTTACCTTCTAGGTTGTCAAGACTTCTTCTGTCTGAACTCACATGTTTTTCATCCAGGTTGTCTTTGTAGACTCTCAGTGAACCAGGTTAAGTTATAATCTGTACTACCTGCTCAGTGATAGTGTAGTAATATACCCCAAGTTCAAAACGTTGGCTCTGAGAATAAATTATCTCAGAACTCAAGCTCTGCAACTATAGGATTTTTGACAGTTTTCTTGAGGAAAAGGGATAGTCAGCCTCATAAGATTCTGAAAATCCATTTCTGTTTGAAGAACAAAATATAAAAGATAGATGAGTCAAGAGAAGCCATGAGAAATTGTTTTGCACTGGAGCAAGGAGAGGGTTGTGTGAGAGAGGGAGATGGTGCAGGATTCTTTCTGTATCTCAGTAGGAAAGGTCTGACAACAAAAGGTTTAATAAAATAGCTGTTTTAATAAGACAGAGTAAAAAGAGGAATATAGATAGCGGGTAAATCTTATATCCCTCGAGATGCTGAGAACCCCACTTTCGTGCATCGTTGGATGAACCTTGGATGGATTTTTGTATGGCACGCTGTGCAGATCTTGTCCATGGTTGAACATCCTCCTTTTTGGTCATTCAAATAATTATACCTATCATTAACTCATTGATATACAATGGTTTCCCAGTCAGGATCACTAGAGAGATACTTTGATAACATCTAGTACTGTCAAGAGCAAACTAGAAGCACTAGAAGGAAGTGTGTAATTCAATCCAAGCTGGTGCAATTACTGCTTCTGAAACACAAGTATTCATGTCAAAAAGCTACAGTTTACAGAAAGAGAGTATTTTATAGATTATTGAAAATTTTATGCATGAGAAGAGAAGCAGTTTTGAATTTGCTATGGTCTAATAACTAAGAGGTTGTTAAAAAGTAAGGTGTGATTTTACTTCTTTTAGAGATAATAACAAAACTCCTATTGATTTATATAAATGAAGTCAAATTTTTGTAGAAAAGGCTCAATAGCACCTCCAATAAAACATATTTCTTAAGCTTTAATTTAACTTAATTCTCAAGCTTAAATGCTCCTAACATTTCTCAATAAAATCTGATTACAGATGGATTCTTTGCTAATGCCTGTTCCATTAGCAAACATACAAATATCTTAATTTCACACTGTGGTTGTGGTTTTAATATTTATTGTATATGCAACAGCAAATTATTTCACATTAGCTGGGAACACCTCGCATTCGTAATAGGTGACAAGGCTCAAGCTTTCGTGACCGCAGCATATGCTGCACATTGGGGGATTTGCCCAATGACCTTCCCATTCCTTGGCATTCTGTGGCAGCGTGTAATCTGCATAGTGGGAGCAATATAGCACATGTTCAGATGACAGAAGCTACTTCAAAGGGAAAAGGTATGTTGACAATAAGCAGTTGTGTTTGCTGACTCAGTATCATACTTCTGATTTATTCTCAGTGAAGATTGTTTTGAACAATGCCACTGAAACCACACATGGGAGGATTTTTTGTTTGGTTGATTTGTTTGTTTATTTCAGGGTACTTGGGATGAGGTAGCGTATTTTAATAAGAATTGCATAATAAATGGATAGATAACATTTTAGAACTGTCTACCTTGTGGAGGTATGTTGAAATCTCAAGACAAATGCTGTATATTAATGAAAATTTGGGTTGATATAATAAGTGAAGCAGTTACTACTTACACCCATTTGAACACCAGCTTCTGGAACTGCAGAACTAGCATAAACTTGTGGGATTTTTCCACCTTACACCTGCATCATGATTACTGGTTGTTACAGAATTTCTGAATGGGAAAGCAAACCATCATGAAGGGTGGTCATTGAAGTTGCATTGCAATACCCCATACCTGTGCAGAAGCAGTTCACTAATCACCATCTGAAAGCTGGCTCTGCTAAATGTTACATGTCATTTTTCACTGCATTAGTGCTTGTGATTCATAGTCAGGCAGCTGTTACTACCAATTCATCTTATTATTCTTAAAGCAAACCCTACAAGACTACAAAGAATACCTTAAAAATAATTCCTATTTTTTAGGAAACATGGTTTATATTTCTTATTGCAGCTGTTAGAGGAACATCAGCACGGCGTTTTCTTCCTAGAAAAACAGACAAAATTGTCAACCACAAAATAAATTATTCCTTCTGTTCTACAGTATTAAGTGGACCAGTCAGATATGTTGAAGAACAAAGGAGAGGTATGGGACCTTAGAAGTAGATACTCACTTAGCTACTTACCAGTAAAAGAATGCTGACAATGACCAAGAATGCATTTAGTGGACTGTGGGTAAGATGGTGCTGCCTGCAAAACCTGTGAGATGCCAGTAGTTCCATTCAGATTGGGGATGTCTTCTATAAAATATTACAAAATATTCCAAAAGAAGAAAATTACCAGAATAAGAGTCAGAGTTTGGGGAACCTAACTATTGAGGGGGAGAACCTGTTCTTGAGAATTTGTGCTCCAAGACAAAGAGTTAATTGTACTTCACAGTAAAAATGCAAAAAAGTACAAGGAACTTCCTATGAATAGGTCAGGAGAGTGACAGAGCTTCTTGTCTCTAAAATTAAGAATGTTGCCACATTGAATAGAATGTGGCAGAGCTGTTATTCATAGTCAAATCTTTTGCAGCAAAGAAGACATTTTGTATAAGGGTACAACTGATTAGCAGAAGAGCAGTTTTAAGCAAATATATACATTACATGCAAACCACATTAAAAAAAATAAAGTTATGAAAACACTGTGCTTCTGTGTCTAAACTTTTTCTTTGGCTGTGGTTGTTTACATGGCTTTACATGCTTGAGATCAGGAAGAACTTGGGGAAGAGGAAAAGTTATCTATGGAATTGTTCCATATCCTTTGTTTTGCATAAAGCTGGATACTCTAGTTTAAACAAAAATGATTTAATGAAGTTTTCTAAATTAAAATTAGACTAAATTATCATAGAAATTCTGTTAAGCCTTCATTAATAAATGACTGCTTTATTATCTTGTTGGCTTTTAATGCTGAAATCTACCACACTTTAGTTGTCCAACACTATTTCAATTTTCTGCCCTTCATAGTTTTCACTGTTCTGCTACAATGGGTAGAATAGGTGTGTTAAAATTATAATATAGTTCTGATTTCTTACAGATTGGATGCAAATTGATACCTTTTTCTACTTGCAAAGTTTGAATATTTTCTAGAATATTTATTTCCATATGTAAATTCCATGGTAATATCAAATAACCAAATTATCTCCTTCAAGAAATGGTATTATTATTTTTTCACTTTCCACTACCCATAAGAAATGAAAATCTTCCCCAGAGACTCATGTGAGAGAGTCAATACATGCAACTAAGGTGAATTTCTTCAGCTATGTCTTACTCCCAGGTTTTCTGTAGTTGTAGATCCTCAAAAGGTAGCCCAATTGCCTCTTCCAAGCCCTCCTCTGAAATGATACTGAAAGGTGCCATAGTTTATGGAACGTACTGTTCTTATGGAAGTATGATCTAGATAAGTATTTCTGTTGAAGATGCTCACCATAGCAAAGTATAGCAATCAGTTGAGTATTTTGCTGCTTTTATTACAACAGAATGCATGATCCTTTAAATTAAATCTATGTATAGATTCTGAACTGATTATGATTAGTTAAAATCATAAATTCTAGAGTTCAGCTAACAGCTAAGCAAATCTCCTGCTTTTTCTATTTATGCTTCTGTTCAGGAAATACCTCACTGATTTTTATAGCCCACTTGGACTCCATTTCCACAGAAGTAGAAGGCAGTAAAAGAAGAACTGGTGGCATCCTATTACTATATTATCTATAGGCAGATGCTTTAAATAAATAATTACTGTATTTTGCCTACAGTTCATGGATCTTCCTTTTTCATAAAACAGCACAGAAGAGCTCTTCACAGTTTTAGAAGGAGAGAGGCAGGAATCTTTTGTGAGTACACAGTGGACTTTTTGTCTTAAGAGCTTGTTTGTTGGGTAAAAATCCTGAAATGCTAGCTAATTATCAAAAGGCGGAAAGAGAGGCATACCAGCTAATTGCTGCAGTAGGACTTGTTGAACTTCAAGAACACTAGGGAAAAAATGAATATCATTCTTGCTGTGCTTGATTGTAATCGTTCAGATTTAGCAGAAAAATACCAATTCAACTAATCAAGTTAAACTTAAGATATGCAAATTCAAAGGAGTAAAACGGTTTTATCTTTGAGCATTATGCAAATGAGAGAAAAAATCAGATGTAGGAAGGGATGTTTCAAGAAGACATGGTATAGATTTGGTGGCAGAACACACAAGATATAGAGCACTCCTAAGAGTTAGGACATGTAGTGTAAGATAAATAATATAACGTTAGTAACATAAAAAAATCAAGAAATTGTATTTGTACCATAACAGAGAAGATGCATATTTCATCATTAAAAAGAAGAATCTGGTAGGAGCTATGGAAGATTATAAATGCCTGCAATTCAGCAGAACTTCCCCATGGTCACTTCTTCATAATGCACAGTCATAGGTAGGCTCATAAACTGGCTGAGCTAATGACAGCATATGTAGTCAATATCAAAGTCTAGAGGGTATGCGAAAGCCAAATTATAGAATTAAATTAGGAGAGGCTTTGCTTACAGTGTTGTTGTCAACTGAGCACCTAGGTGTTGCAATTTTGCAACTGCACAAAAAGACACAGGTAATAGAAACAAATCAGAGCTTGAAATCAATATGAGTCTTGAAGGTGACAGTCTCACTCTAAACTCCAAATGATTAAGAGAGAATGAGACCCTGAGGTTGTAATTTGCTATTGTTCAACTGGACTCAGAGTTACTCCTGCTTATTGCTGAGAATTAGGCTTGGGACTTGGTTAGGCTGACAGTTGGACTTGATGATCCTATGGGTCTTTTCCAACTAAAACATTTCTATGATTCTATGACTCACAGACCATAATAACAGTTTGGCAAACTGCTCTTGGTTAAACCACAGGGGAAAAAAAAAAAAAAATATTATAGATATATTATAGAGTAAGATGTAGTATATTTTTACAGGTAAAACTTGTCAGTAAACAAGTTACAAGAAATTGACTTTACTTTGAATGAGCACTGTTTAACTCATTTCAATAAAAAATGGAGATTCGGCAGAGCAAACTTTACCTGTTTGTGTAAACCTCAGTTCTTTAAATTTAGTTATATATTTAATATATAACTTCCATACACATCGGAAGAACCGTATTGGCCTATGAATGTTAGCCCAGGTGAAACAGTCTGGTCTTATTATGAATTAATCTTGTTATTTAAATAACACTGATGATGGAGTTACAGAGATCATAACAAAGAAATCACAACATGGAAACATGAAAAGAATGATGATCTTTCTCTCTTTCTCATCAGTATACTATCTATGAAAGGCTAATGTAATATTGGTCCATAGTTTATGAAATTGCAAGAGTGGTGGGAGCATACATAAGGCAGAAAAGAAAGATTTGAAGAGAATAGCAGTTGTCCCCTGAATTCAAAACTATTTCTCTTGGGAATGGTGGTCTGAATATGACTGGGCTTGTCAAAGAGATTTCTCTGCATATTATTTTTACCTGTTTCATTTTCTATAATGTGATATTGAGTAGAAAAAATAGGAAAAGGTAGTGTTGGAAAATAAAATAAATATTCTGATAGCATGTGAAATGTTACTAGGATTGTGCACAGTCAGTAAAGGTCAGTAAATAACTCATTTGGAGAGAAAGAAATAATGGCATGCCTCTTAAAAATAAGGTTTTTTTCCAAAGAGAATGTAAAAGCTCTGGAAAATTTTGCTGAGATATGCTGCCAGGGATTAACTTTATTGTATTTAACTGCCGTCTTGGCAGATGGAAGAAAATTCTTAAGTCTGTTGAGCCCAATGACCTATATGCCTGCTTGATTCTCCTCTCCTACTAACTTCTTCTGTTGTTCCACTTTTCTCTAAAAGCATATCCTAATGATTATAAAACTTTCTATGAAATGTTGGAATTTATGGCCCAGAGTGTTCAAAGATGAAGTACAACACACCAACAGACAGTGTCACCCAACACTATGGGAACAGATAGGTTTTTTTGGGGCATCCTTGGCAGAACATTTCCAGGGGTCAGGAGCAGGCGATACCGGTCACACACAGAGAAATATTGCTGGGTTAAGAATACAAGTTCATTTTACTTGGGGAAGGACAGGAGGGGAAAGCATACCTTTACTACATGTGGTTGTGTAAAGTAGACATCTGCAGAAGCTTTCTTCCTTCATGTGCTGACTAGCAGAGCAAACACTGAATGTCAGAGTTAGATTATTGGATTTTGATGGAATTCCCAAAATCAAGTCTGCTAGTTTACTTTCAGAGCTGAAAGTGAATGATGTGGCATTTCAAATGTCATTGAGTTTTTAAGCTAATGAAGATCAATTTCTTTAAATAAGAGAAAGCAGCACAGGGTTAGAAATTGTTGAAACAATGAAAAAAAAATCCTTTATTTGCTCATGGAAAAGTAGCAGTGTTTAACTGAGCAGCCCGAAAGAAGATGATGTAGTTGACTCAACAGACCTTGTACTTCAGAATTCAGTAATATGCTATAAATTGGAGGGACTTGTGAAAGTCAAAGGGGTAAGTGACTGATTAAGTGAAGTTGTATCAATACTACAGGTAAAAATAGGAAAATATACTCTTTATACCGCTGATGACTATGAATTTGTTGGCTTTGTTTCTGTGGATAAGAGTCCAGGAGGCAGGCATACACTGAAATGAGGAGATAATAATTTTCAGAGGTCTCTAAAAGAGTCAGAAATGTCAAGACTTCCTTTAATTTTTGCCCTGACATTACTGAAAGGTTCCACAGAAACTTAAGCATGCTTTCAAGAGTTTTGTGACCTTTCTTGAATCAGTGCCAGCTAAGTAGCAATAAAATAGGTCGAGTCACCTCCCTTAGTCTCTTAAGATTTTATTTTTCTCAAATTGCCTTTTTGTTGCTACTGGTGGTGACAACCAGAGCTTAATAGCTTTAGAATAATTACACAAGATCTTTGCAAAACATACCTCTAGAAATTCTGATTCTTCCTGTCATTACTATGGTATTATGGGAAGCAGTTCTCAACCCTTTCCAAAATCCCCAAAACTGTGGTTTCAGCTCATCTACTCATGTCTGTGAGCCACCTGCATGTACATCTGCACAGAAAATGTTGGTCATAATGGTTGTCATTACCAATTGTTCTTGAGTTTTCCATTTCCAGGGACTTAATTTTGAACTGTCTTCTGTTTACATTGCATGCAAATATTTTGCTTGGTAATACTAAAGTGAACAGTGAATACAGCTGCCATATGATTAGAGTTGTTCCACATGGTGATTGGAAACTATTCAATTTAGTGACCTTAACTGGCTGTTTAAGTAAGCTGCTTTTTTTTATTTTATTTTATTTTATTTTGTCAGGCTACCTAATTAGAGTTGTGGATTACAAATGCCCTTCAGGGTCAGACCTGTGGGGCTTTTAGTCCTGTCTCTGACCTCGGTCACTATCAAAATGTTTACATTTTGAACTACTGCGCCTGAAGCTGGGTAGGCTACAGAGGAGATTGCTAGATTCTGGGCAGTTTCAACCAGTATTACACTGTATTGAGATATGTTACCTCATATTGTTCTGTACTGTGGGTAGATTTGACATTGTAGATGTTTAGGCAGCTGGTGGGACTAAGTTTGATAGCTGTTTAGGTTCTCAGGATACATATAGATGAAATGACCCTTACTTTCTTCAAATTAAAGAGAAGGAAGAGAAGAAATGGCTATGAAAACCCTGTCAGAAACCTATAAACAACAAGTCTTTTGGTGCTTCTGCAGTCTTTTGATGCCTCTTCACCTTTTCTAATTTTGAAGCTGTAGTTTTTGAATGTCTTTTATGGTGTCCTAACACTTTTTTAACCATATGTTTATGGAATATGCACTTGGGCAGAGAAAATCCTATTGTTACCCCAAGTATTCTACATTTTACAGTGAATTCAGATCTTTCTGTATTTTGTCTCATAGTCCTTTGTGTATGGAACAATAAATCAAACAATAGGCTGAAACTTGAAACATCCTTGTTGGATTTATAGAATGAGTTGCACACTACATCTGAAAAATTGTAATCACAGAGAAGCAGACAGGTCAACGTGTTGCTTGCTGCAGAAAATTAAGAGGCAAAGAAAAATGTCTATGCGTGTAAGGGAAAGAAAGGGAGCTAGATTAAGAAGCTGGCAGAGTCAGCAGAGAAAGAAGCCAAGAAAAACAGATGCCAGATCTAAATATCAATTCTGTAAGGGTTGAATCACTTATTCAGCAGCCATACATTGACTGCCTACAATAATTGACATGGGTACAATGCTGTTGTCTGCTTGGGAAAGAGTTTTTGCATAGTCAGATTGAAATTATTCAGAGGTCAAAAATGGCTGTGAAATCAACTGTCTATTTTTTGTTCATACAGATACTATAATGATCCAGATGTCTGTCCTTCAACAGATCACTGAGCAGCTCTCTGGGTTAGAAACATAGCTTTCAAAACACATTTGACAACTTAGATTACACATTGCTGTCTGATACTCTGTAATGTACGTATGTGTCCAAATATATTTTTAATGTGTTTGCTATATCTATTATCATAATCTCTTTGACAATTTATGCTATAATGATAAAAGATATAAAATACTGTAGAAATATGGATTAATCACAGTTGTGTCACTTAATCCTAGCTTGCAATTGATTGAAAAAGCTATCATTGATATGACATGGCATTGGTTCATGCCCAAAGTTGTCAAAGTCATCTCTAACATTTGACTTTGTTGTTAACTTTTGTAAAAGCCTACCAAGTAGGATGAAGGGACCTGGAGAGTTACCAAGTTCACTCCTCTGTTCCAATGTAAGATGAATTGTACAACAAACTTTCTGATAACTGTTTGTTTAATCTGCTTCTAAAAGCCTCTAATGAAAGAGAGTCTCCAGTCACATTTGGTAAATGAGTGCTAAAAGAAAAAGAAAAGTCTGTAGAAAAAGGGCTTTGAGCTATCAAAATTGTGCAGGTAAATAACGACTTAGAAAAGCCTTTGCCATATCGTACACACTCTGTTCATTGAACCATTTGTAGTCTAGCTGTACACATAGAGAGATACAGAAATAAAAGATAAATTTAGACTAGTCAATGGGCAGGTGTTATTAAGCCATAGTATTGCACAAAAGAGAAAGTAGAAATAAATTGCATTGCTTGTAATTTTTCTTGATGATGGGTTTTGAGGTAAGATTTTTTCTCTTCTTTTGAGTTTGACATATTGAGTAATTTTAAGAAATTCTCTGATATTTTAGGATTATTTTATGTAAAAGCCTGTGTGATTTTTAAGATAGAACAGCAAATTGTTATAGCTGCTTTTTCAGATGGTGAACTTCATTGATTTTTATTAACAGTATGTTGACATTACAACTGATTTGGATTCTTCACAAGTTAGAAGTAAGCAAGCTTGTAAGAAACTCTGAGTTTCCATAATACATAGAACTGAGTGCTCTTAGTGGAGATGGTGTAGCTTTATACAGTTACACAGGCAGGCACTGTATGACCCAGGGCTATAGCTATTAATTTAGTATTAAACAAATATCCACTCATTCTGGTCTTAGAATTAGGGAGATGTTGATGGAAACAAGCCATGCCTGCCACTCCAACACTGAATCTTGAAAACTGGATTTGTTTTGGAACTGGTGCTGTACTGTTGTTGCCAGAACGAGTCAGTATTTTCAGAATTACCATAAGGAAGCATCTTAAAACTGTAATAATTTTCTAACTTTAAAGTGGGAAATAAGTATGATATCTTATAAATGAGTGGTAAAAGTTTGCTCTTAAACAATGATTTGTTTAATAAATGGTAAGCCATAAAAGTAAATTTCAAATAAAATGAAATCTTCTGCCTGTTCTTGATTAATAAATTTTCCTTGGTGCTTTTTGTAAAAGTAAAGGTAGCATACTGACCATTATTCTAATAATTAGGTTAGATTAATTTACTTAGATTGTGTATATTTGAAAACTTATTCATGCATTTTCACCTTAAATATGTTGATCTCTTCTGTTTTAAACCTCTGTGAAGGTGTGGCAGAATGTTACTAGATATGTTTCAGCTGAGATGTGGATAAAATTCAGTGCAGGATAAAGTGATTCTAATAAGGAAAAACTTATTTAGTCTGAGGGTGACCGAGCACTGGAACAGGCTGCCTGGAGAGGTTGTGGAGTCTCCTTCTCTGGAGAGATTCCAAACCCACATGAACATGATCCTGTGCAACCTGCTCTAGGTGATCCTGCTCTAGCAGGGGGGTTGGACTAGACGATCTCCAGAGGTCCCTTCCAACCCTTACCTCTCCATGAATCTGTGATTCCGTGATTTTGTGATGTATACTTCGTAAAGAACATTAGGACTTCATAAGAGAAAGGACTATATGAATGTAAATCATCATCATTATTAAGAGGAAAGAGTATTAATAAATAAAGAAAAATAACTTTTAATTGGCCTCATATAAGGCCAATGATAAACTGCAAAGATAACCAAATTGGACACTGAAGTCAAATTTATCACCCTGAAAAGCAACCAAAGACAATTCATGTCTTATTATAATTGAAAGCTTTGTGTTACTTCATCTCATCAAGGTATATGAAAAATATTGTCTAGAGGAAAACTTTCCATGCGAGAAACTAAGTTGAGAGATTGGTAGATTTTCACAGTTATAAAAAGCAAGATTTAAAATGGACAAATTAGTATTTCTTCTCTGTGCATAAAAATGGAAGATTATGAGTGAATTTCCATTGCTGAGAGGAGTCTCAGTTCATCTTGCATGCACATGAAACATTCTCCAGAATCTGTTCCATACCAAAATCCTGTCAGAATAGCCAGTTTGATGTATATGACTAGCAAGAGATTAAGTGTTGGCCAAAGATACATCCTCTAAACAAGTCATGTGCAGCAGAATACTCACTGTTGGGAGACAAAACAATGGAGATAAAACTTTTATCTTAAAATGGAGATAAAACTTTTTATTTTGTATCTTATTTTATTTCATTTCATTTCATTTCATTTATTTTATTTTATTTTATTTTATTTTATTTTATTTTATTTTATTTTATTTTATTTTATTTTATTTTATAAACTTCACCTGTAGAATTTTCCAGGGCTGAGCAAATCTTTAAAATGTTTCTCTAATTCTTGTTATCTTTGTAGAGACTGACAAGTTTCTCTTCTCAGTTTACCTATCTAAAACTATTCTAAGTAATGCAGGGGACAGGATTAAAAAAAAAAAAAATGAATCCAAGAAAAGCTGTTCACAAATGAAAGCTGATACTTGACTGGAAAACCCTTGCAAATTTTCAGTTTTCAATTAGAAGAAAAAAAGCAGAACAGAACATGATTTCAGCACAACTGTAAAACTCAATGCATATAGAATAGAATCTCTGAGAAGCTGAGAGTGGCAGGAATAACAGGGATAGAAAGCTTTGTCAGAAGAGACAGGTAGAAGGAAATATGGTCACCACAGAGGTTTTGTGTAATATATAAAAAAATAGATAGATAGACAGATCGATGGATCTCCCATATGAAACCAGAAGGAACAGAAGAAAGTGATGCAGGTTATTAAAAAAGTCTTAAGAAGTCTTGAAGTAGTTATTTAGACTATATGAAGTTAATAGAGCCAAATACCTTTAAAGACTCATTTACAGTTTCACTTGGAGACATCAGTGGGGTACAGCAGTTGGAGAACTTTATAGAGATTTAACACCTGTAGTGGCTCAAGCCAGAGACCGAGTTGTGTATCCAACAGCAACCAGAAGTGAATGGCTTGGAAAAAGGAAGAGCAGGACAAGGTTATAATACAATACTTCTGCCTAATGCTAATTTCAACATCCAGCTATTTCCACTTTAGATATCTCCTGACTCTATGTGGTTACATACATTGTAACCCACAATGAATTTCTCTTCCATAAACCTTTTTTTGGTTTGGTTTGGTTTGGTTTGTTTTTTTTTTTGTTTGTTTTTTTNNNNTTGGGGGTGTGGGGGTGGGGGTGGGGTTTGTTTGTTTGTTTGTTTGTTTGTTTGTTTGTTTTTGGTTTTGTTTTGGGCTAACAACCCAATCATGTAAAAAACAAAATCTGTTACAGACATTGCAACAACACTACCCCACTGGGCTCGGTGGCATAGAGTTGTTGCAGCCCTATGCTCCTCGAGGAGTAACAAGGACCAAACAAACCTTTTTTAGTCCCCAATGAATCTACGTGAACTTCTAGGATCCATATAAATTTTGGCAAAGTCTTTTGCACCTACACTTCTTTGTCTTGAAATATGTTCATACTGGTTTGATTGGACACCTCCTGTTTCCTGCACTAGAAAAGAGAGTGAACAATTTCAGTCCATCTTACTTTGTGCCGCTTGTACTTTTATTTTCCTCTATCATACCTCCTCTCACTTTTCTCTTTTTCACAAGGAAAAGCAACAAGTCACTTTATAGTTCAGTCTACAGATATCATACATAAATACATTTTCTAATGAGATAAAAATGTGTTTAGAAAGTGTTAAAGATTTCTAGTATGTGGGTAAACTTAAAACACACACCAAAATAACTAGACAGATGTGACATTCACAGAGATTTAGCCAGATCAATATACTTATGTTGATTTTATTTGTAGTATGTACAGTTTTATGTGATAATTTCTGTTCCTTTTACTATGTAGAATTGAGCAAGTGATGAAGAGTGCTTTCTTTTTATCTCTGTCTTCCTTTGTGTGGTATATAGTTTAACTAATGCCATAGAACTGGGTTAAGTATGGAGGCAGTTGATTGTTGAGCTGATCAACTTTTTCATCAGATAAACTGAAATGTTTTAGGTTTCATTTTTCTTCTGTTCCAAACCATTGGTAATAAGTTTATTATCAAAATTTTCCTTATCTTCTGCTTTTTTTTCCCTTCAACACAGAACTGCCAATCTTTTTTTCCCCTGATTTTACACAGCCTGAACTCCTTCCTTTTATACTGTTTCACCCTTGCCCGTATGAGGCCATTTTAGTGATTTCCCCCATGCTATTTAACACCACCATTATCACTGCTCAGAATGACTCTGAAGAAAAGTTTAACCTCACGTTATAGCAGTACAGGAGGCAATTCATGATGCCTGCCATCCTGCCATTTGTCACTACAAAAATCAGCTTCAAAACAGATTCTAAGAGGAGAATTTGACACTGAAAAACCTCCTACCAGCTAAAAAATTCTCCCTTATCATTGTTGAAGTTTCTTGCCTAACCGTGGAAAAACTCAGTTTACAGTCATTCAAAGACCTGAGAATTTGTGTTTTCAAGACTAAATTCTAAATGTAACCTGTTCCCTATTTCTTCCAAATACTCCTTCTTGGCTAGTGGTATTTTGAGGGTTTAGTAACTATTTAATTTGGTCACTATTATTTAAAAGACTTGAAATATCATTCTTTCTCACATCTTTCCTTTTCTCAAAAGGACTAATGAAGGGATTGTTTTATATTGACAAGATTCCTTTGTCGATAAAAAGCTCCAGCCTCTGGCTGGCTTTGGAGCTCCCTCCTCTCCAAATCTTAGTCCTTGTGAGGTTTCTAGGCAGTTTTAGTGTTGTTACCCTCTTATACTTAAAAGGCAGTGGTCTGCTTAAACAATACCAACATTTTGGGCTTTGCTCTAACCTGGAATGAACCAGGCAGCAAGACATTGTTTAGGAAGTGTCTCACACATGACTTCAAGTGTCTTGCCTCTAAAGTCCAACCCTGCACTCAAGAACATTTACCAAAAAACTTAGATACAACCAGGAAGGTTTCGTTGAAATTAAACAAAAGTCAGACACACTTTATCCCATGCATTCTGCAACTGAGAATATGTGAGAAGACTGTAATTTTTTTTTTCTCTTTTTTTTTTCACTCCTCTTTTCCAGAGCAACAAGGAGAGCTGCAATGGGTTGGTCCCAGATGGCAACCAAACTCCTGCTCAGCCACTCTCTGACTTCCCCTCCTCAATGGGACAGGGCAAGAAGAGGAAGAACAGGAATGAGAAATCTTTTGGATCAAGAAGGAGATGGGAATATCAGTTACCAATTACCATTGTGTGTAAACCAGACTTGATTTTGGTTAATCTATTGACAA
Source organism: Aramus guarauna (assembly GCA_013400195.1). Classification (NCBI taxonomy): domain Eukaryota; kingdom Metazoa; phylum Chordata; class Aves; order Gruiformes; family Aramidae; genus Aramus; species Aramus guarauna. The sequence continues at coordinate 671,319 of VXBL01018527.1, forward strand.
AATAAATATGTAATTACTGATTTGTGTATTGAAAAGAAAAGAGCAACAAACCAGACATTTATACACTTAGGGAAAACACCTTTCCTTCCCTTTTTTCCATGCGCAGCTTCAATTCAAATTACACTCAGTCCCTTCAGCAAGGCAAAACACTATGCAAAGTTGTTGTTGGGAGGGAGCTACAGTCAGTACAGAGTGGTTTCCTTCTACTACTCCTTCTACTACTCCTTCTCACTTTTTTCCTCTGCTCTGGTGTGGACAGTCCATGGGCTGCAGTCCTTTCAGTGAATTACCTGTTCTTCTACGGAGCACCTTCTTCTCCTCTGACCTTGGTGTTCCCTTTGTTGTTTCTTATTCTTTTGTTCCCTCCTCCTTTTTCTGCCCAGCTTTGTCTGACTTTTCTTAAATATGTTTTCTCAGAGGCAATATACCCGTAGCTGATGTTCAGCTTTGGCCAGCAGTGGATCTGTTGCAGAGCCAGCCGGAATTGGCTGTGTCCAGCACAGGGCAGTCCTTGACCACTTTCCATAGAAGTCACTGCTGCAGCCCCCAAACTACCAAAACCTTGTCATTTACACCCAGTCTGAGAGAAAAGGAAGCAATATCTCCTTTTGTAATAAGAAGATGCTCTTTATGGAAGAGTTACTAGGAAAAAAATACACCCTAGGAGTGCACTGTCATACTTTGCCCTTACTATTAGCAGAAGCAATTATAGTTCTCCCACTTCTCATTTCCTCCCTCTCTCTGAATTGACCTGTATTTTCAGAAGTAAATGGAGGGTTTTTGTTTTTAGTTTTAGTGGATGCTATGTTGGTGATGTTTTAAATAATCTGATCTTTTACAATGCAGAAAGAGTGTTTTAGTAAATTCTAATCGGGCCTTTTCAAGCTAGCTACCACAAGTAGACTATGATTTAAAGCTTTGCTTTATTTTCTTCTTAATGTCAGTCCTCTGTAATCCAGGCAAACAAATCCTGTTACTGCATGACTTTACATGCACTTTCAAGAGACAGTAGGTTCTTTGCACCAATGCAGCAGAGGAAAACACCTGAGTTTTTGCTGGGCTAGCTTCAGTTATTCAAATTTTTTTTTTTTTTTTGAAGTATGTCTCACAGTTTGTGAATATTTAGAATTCCAGCCGGGTACTTCAGTGATAAAAGTCAACAGGATGTGGCTGATACAGGAACCATCTATTTTTAGGTAAAAGTCCTGAAGATAGATTTAATTCTAAGTCTTTTCTGCATCTTTATTTCTGAAGCTGCTTGCCAGGCTTGAATGATACATGATTAATAATTGAGCACATCATATTTATACATTCCTTTACAATAGATGTATGACAGTAAAACAGAAAATGAAGGAGGAGGGAGAGGAAAAGGATTAGCAACTTGGGCAAAAAGGCAAAAACATGCTTCCATGGTAGATCCTGTAAGAAAGTCATGAGCTGGTAGCAATAATTTTTCTGCCAATCTACCTGTGTTTAGTCTTTATGTATTAATTTCTGCATTTGTCCATTTTCATACATGGCCTGTCCTTTCTTGCTCAAGTGAATCAGTGCTGAGATCATTGTAACTTCATTAGGATTAAGGCTAGACTGCTTATTTCTGATAAAATATGTGCTGTCTAGTGAGGATAGAAATCACTTTAAAAGTCAATACAAAGTATGTTTCTCCTGGATAGGGTACAGGCTACTTAGCAGTGTAGCCCAATGACTTTGGCTGAATTTTCTTGGCATATGACAATTATTTGCTTGTAGTTCCAACCAGAGCAAAATAATACCATCAATCATCAACTTCATTACATCTTATGAATTTAAAAATCAGAAGTCTCAGTTAGACTGCATTAAAGTGCTAGCACTAATGCGCTACTTGCGATATAATGAGATAACCACATCTATCTTTCTTCCCACTAATAATTGGTTTTAATTATTTTGAGTTCATAAACCACCAAAGTCTTCCTTTTGGAGCTTGAAAAGTACTGCAGAGAACACTATGAAAAAATTCTTGTTTTTCACAGTTGTCTTCAGAAGATACCTCTTGGGGTGTACAAGTTTTCAGTAAAAAACTTGAAACAAGACTTTATTGGTAGGAAAGTTTAAAAGGCAATGCTACAGCTTTACAGTCTTAGCTGTGGTCATGGTTCTATCCATGTTCCCAGTCAGAAAAATCTCTGAAATCTTAGCACTGTTCATCTCTGCAGCACTTAATGGGGTCCACCTAGTTCAGTATTTAATGTTCAGTAGTAGCCATATCTATATGCTTCTCAGAGATAAGCAAAATAAATCTTATGGAATAATATGCCCAAACTTATTTTATTCCTCACCGTCAGTAGAAGTTTGTCACCTTCAGTCCTGAAACATGAAGATTTATATTAATAGAATAATAGAATCATTTAGTTTGGAAAAGACCTTTAAGATCATCAAGTCCAACCATAAACCTAACACTGCCAAGTCCACTACTAAGCCATGTCCCGAAATGCCACTTCTACACATCTTTTAAATACCTCCAGGGATGGTGACTCAACAACTTCCCTGGGCAGCCTGTTCCAATGCTTGACAACCCTTTCAGTGAGGAAATTCTTTCTAATATCCAATCTAAACCTCCTCTGGTGCAACTTGAGGCCATTTCCTCTCATCCTACCACTTCTTACTTGGGAGAAGAGACCCACCTGGCTACAACCTTCTGTCAGGTAGTTGTAGAGAGTGATAAGGTCTCCCCTCAGCCTCCTTTTCTCTAGGCAGTTCCCTCAGCCACTCCTCATAGGACTTGCTCTCTAGACCCTTCACCAGCTTCATTGCCCTTCTCTGGACATGCTCCCACACCTCAGTGTCTTTCTTGTAGTGAGGGGCTCAAAACTGAACACAGTATGCAAAGTGCAGCCTCACCAGCACTGAATACTTCCCTAGTTCTGCTGGCTGCACACCCACACAAGCCTTTTAAAAAAACTCTTCTATTGGATCTGTAGATTTTATTATTATCTTTACAAGTGTCCAGTTTCACTTGGAATTTTGCTGTCTATCTTAAGTACTCATATAGTTACTTCTTAGGATAGAGTGGCTTCAGCCATCACAGCTCCATTTTGAGGTAGGTCTCTATCTCACTGCCCATTCTGGTATCTACACCCATGCTAATGTGTCACTGGAAGAGTCTTCTACCTTAGATGGAACCCAGACAGAGCAAAGGAGTTGCTGGCATATTCATCCTGCCTCCCCAGTGTTGAGTTCTTCCATTGACCTAGCTTCACCTACAGTAAGTGCTTTGTATGCTGGTTCATCAGCAGATCTTGTTCCAGCTTCCTGAACTATATTCATTTGAAATCCCCCCCCAGATGGTTGTGTTTGGTTTGTTTTGGGTTTTGTTTGTTTGTTTGTTTTATTGTTGGTGGTGGTTTGGGGTTTTTGTTGTTGTTGTTGTTTAGTTTTGGGAGATTTTTTTTGGTTTTTGTTAGTTTTTGTTGTCGTTGTTGTTTGGTTTTGGGGTTTTTTTGTTTGTTTGGGGGTTTTTTGTTTTTGTTTTTGTTTGGGTTTTTTTTTGGGGGGG
>VXBL01018527.1:683186-703469 GCA_013400195.1 Aramus guarauna
AAAACAGGGGGGGGGGGGGGGGGGAGAGTAGAATAATAATAAAAAAACCCCAAACAACTGGAAATAAAAATATCCTCATTTGTTTTCCAAAAACAATGTCCTCTAGGCTGCTTAGCTGCTTTGTAGAATTTCTTTTCTCCTTTTTATTTGTCATGAAAAAAGAAAAAAAAAGAAAAAAAAAGACTTTTCGATAAATTTTGTGGGGTGTTTTATTTGGGTTGAAGTTAAATCACTATGTTTTGTTTCATTATTTGGCCTCTGTTTGCTTCCAGGCTGGAACGGTTCTTTCAGCGTAGCAAACCAAATGTCATCTATGGTTAATTCTGTAATACTGATGACTTGCAGGCCAACCCCTGAGAAGTCAAGGATGAGGCTTCTCCTGGCCGAAAGAAAAGGAAACTAGGTCTTGCTGTTACAAAACGTTTGATTACATCACACCAGTTCTCTTCAAACAAAAGATCAGTGATACGCCAAAGAAAATAAGATATATCAAGAAAACATGTGGTATCCTCTTCTTTTTATAATATTTATTTATTTATTTAATTTATTTAGTATTTTTGTTTGTACTTCCTGAAGAAGGTGCTCCTTGTGTAGAGATTTAGAGTACATTGGGTGCAGAGTGGTGGTTGGAGGTTAGGGTCAACTTTGCTGTCCGCTCCGTGGATTTTACAGGCGATTTGCTCTTTGCTTTAAGAAGAGAAAGTGATATTGGAAAAAGTCAGCACTTTTAGATTAAAGCAAAGCACCCTTCACAAAGCCACAAACAAGAAGCAGGACAGAAAGTCCATGGCTTGTAGCTATCCTCGCACCTGCGGAAGAAGTTATAAGATATTCGCTCATCTTGCAGATTTCCAATGCTCCTTATAAGGCTGTTTTAAACACATACATTTATATATTTAATTAGCTCGCCAGGTTGGCTCTGGTGCCCATGAATGTCTTGGCATGCACTGCAAATAACAACACATACAAAGTATTTCAGTCCCAGGGAGGTTTTTTTGTTTTCCTTTGCTTTTGTTTCTTGTCTGTCTTTTTAAACAACATTATCCAGTGAAACCATATACCAAGAGGAACAAACCCAAACACCTTCCACCTCAGAGTGTTCTTTACAATATCATTTCCAGCATCACATCATTGCCAACAAAAATGTCATCTAGTGGCTAAAGACTGTTGTAAAACAGAGGAGATATAGTGGCAAATGGCTGTGCTATTTACAAGGGGGAAACAGAATGCTAAAAGATTTGGAGTATTTATTTTTGAGAAATTATATTTCCCTAGATTTTTTCTGTTTTCTTTTTGAAGAACTGTGAAAACAATGGTACATATCATTATTTCTAAAAACATGACTTTATATTTTAAGTACATTATCAGAATAAAAACATCCAGCACTAGACTAATTAAACTGAAATGCTCACACCCAAAGACATGAGTATTTAGGTGTCATGCATACCAAGTCTCGGTGCTTGATAACTCCCTGTATCATAAAGAATTGCATTCAGAATTTGAAACATATAACTTGAGGTGAAAACCATAAATTTAATTTAGTTACACTATAAATATAAGTTCCAATTATGACAGGTTAATGCATGATTAATAGATTTTATATCTCTGTTGTATGCTTGAAAAGGATGAATGTTATTGATGGTTACAGGCATCAATTCTATAACAAAGTAATAATGGTTTTATAAGCATTTCATAATAATGCTAGACTTTTAATAACTGGTTATTTTTAAAATATCTATTAATCATGTATAAGCTATTTTTAAAAAGAATTTAATATTAAACTGAATGCTGGATTCCATTGCAGCCCTTGAAAGCACATTTATCTTCTCATCAAGAATATACACAATGGAAGCAAAAATAACTCAAGGCAAATGCTCATTTTTTAAAGTTTTCAGGTGTTTATCAGGAAAACATTTCTCTGCAACTGCTAACTATGTTTATAAGTGTAGCAAGTATTTCTATTCTTGTCTTTAGTATTTTTTCGTTCAAAAATGGGGATTAAACTAAATCCCACATCTCTGAACATTGGTTCCTTTTGTAAATAGATGGTGTGAGCCGTTGCATACATAATAGTTGCCGTAAAAGACACTTCATCCTCTGTCACATACACAAGAACTTCTAAGTAACAGTGATCTTTCAATTATCCATGTGTGAACTGAATTTCTAAATGAATATTAACTTTTAAAAGGAAACATGAAGGTATTATTAAGATTTTTCAAAGAAGACCAAGGGAACTCAGAGCTTAGTTCCTATTGAATGTTGACAGGAGCGGGAAGCCTACTTTTCCCTTGCCCACCTGGTAATGCAGGCCTACCTGTACGACACTGCAGGAGTTTGCTGGGCTTCTCAGAACACTTGTTCTGTATTAGGAACAAGCAAGCACACAAGCAAAATTGCTGTAACTTCTTCCTGTAGGTTGTTCACATACAGGTAGTATTTACAAGCTTGTGCCCAAGAGTCGAGTTGAATTTCTGATTTTGGTTTTATTGCAGCATGGCTTTGTTCTCTCTTTATATGAAGTGTAAAATTTATCATTTGACAGAGTTTTACAAAGGCTTTTCTTTCCTTAATTAGGTTAGCAGAGCTTAGAACCTTTGTTAGTGTTAGATCATTTCATAATGTATTGAATTATTTTCACTCTTTTTATTCCATTTGAATATTTTTTTGATTGAACTAGAGTAATACATTGCTCAAGACAATTCTAAAGTGGTCTTTAGAGATACATTTCCTCTGCAATATAACGCAAATAAGGATAAATACTCAGAAGAGTGTCATGGATATTTTTAAGAGAGCTTTTTTAACGAGTAATGTCATTATAATTTGAGAATTTGAAAGCTGTAATGTGTGGAAGAGAAACAGTATGATGCAAGGTGAGTTTCACTTAAGCTATTTCACAGTGGGAAAAGCAGCACAATAATATTTTCAGGCAAAACATTCTTTGCTTTTTGTTTTCTTTTGCCTTTTTACAATATGACATCTGTAGGTCCCCAAATTAGGGGTCATATATTGCATACACATGATAACCTTTTTATTTATAATGTTCAGTCTCTGTATAAATCATGACCTCGCTCCAGTTCATATAACGTGTTCTACATGAATGATCTTCTGTAAACAGCAAGTTTGTTTTTCTTTAGCTTGCAAGGGATTTAGGTTGGAGTACATGCAGCAAGTACAAGCTAAAGCAATACTGAACACATGAGAAAAAATTAAGGGAAATAGAACAACGCAATTTCAGCTTCTAGGTGAAGAAAGAGGATGTTAGAATTGTTGGAAATCACTGTCATAAACAGTGTCCTCTGCATGGTTTGGGAAACTGATTAGTATATCCTAATATCATATCAGGTCTCTGTTTATTGGCTTAATAATTTCAGAAGTACTGTCTAACCCAAACTGATACATTTTCAGTAATATATCACCCCCAATAAAATTGACTTGCAATAAACAGTGAGATATATGACTATTAGGTGCACTGTCATCTTTTCAGTGATTCTTTGTGAAATACAATTGGAATTTAAATATACTCAGTTGTTTGTTTTGGGTTTTTTTTGTTGGTTGTTTGTGGGTTTTTTTGTTTGTTTGTTTGTTTGTTTTTTCCCCTGGAGATGTGCAAAAGAACTATATTTGTTCTCTCATGAACCCAAGTATTTAGATTTTGGAAGGGTGAAAGCTGCAAATGTAGAATAATAACATAGCAAAACCAAAAGCAGCCTTTTTAGTTTTTTTCCTTTTTTTCTGTTCTGAAATATTTACTCATATTCTATTATTTTGGCTTCCATCTTGACAAGGGATAAGCAACCAGAAATAGTCAGAAATTTCCATTTTGACTGTGAATCTAAAAGTCATAGGGTGTTGAAATCAGAGATTTAGTTTCACTATTTTTAGACTTAAGTCAGAGGTGAAGCACAGATCAGAATCCAAATCCAAATGTCTTGAAAAATACAGATTATCCAGATTCAGAGTTTTCATGCAGATATGTTTTTTTTTTTATAGTTCCAATCAGGACTTAAATAGTAGCACTGGAACTGTGAGCACAGTAATATCAGTAAAAACCTGTCGTTCAGGCTGTGGATTTGCTAAATCTATTACTCATTTCCCCACCATTTCTAACATTATTTTCTAATTAGCATAATGAGAGCTAAAAGAAATTTTACTGCAGGTCAAGAACATTGGGCAAAGCTGGACTACAATTATGTTACCCTCAGAGACAGTAACTGGGATGAAGAATGGTAGTATGTATGCATATATTATTTCCATGTTAGTAGTTAAATTCTACTTGATGTGTGGGTCAGGGATTCTCACGTTGTGACCTATCAGTCACTGGGATCCAGTTAAATTCTTCATGTGAGATGTGAATGCCCATGCATTGTCTTTTGTTTCCTGCCACTGACATATGTCCAAACGAGCAAATGTCCATGAAACACTCAGCCTTCTCCTGTAAACAAATGCTGTGTTGCCAAAGGCATGTGATCATGAGATAAGTTTCTATGCAACAGCAGGAAAGAATAGTTCATGCCATTAAACTCTTTGAAACTGGGAGTTATTCGAATATGTGGTTTACTTAAATGCTAGGAAAGCAGAAAGAAAACAATAGTGATAAATAATTGTGATCTTAGTGTTTAAAACAGTAAGATAATCTCTGTCACAAATGCTGAACCATATTTCATGGTTGATAGGATATGGACAAAATAGCTAAACATCAATTTTGTTCTGTCAATGAGATAAATTTTAGAGCATCTAGGTATAAAATAAAGCCAGCAGAAGTTATAAATTGTTAGTGTACCCTAACTGGTCAAAAAAACAGTTACTTACTGCATGCCTGAATTATTATAATCCCTTGCTTTCAGTAAGATATTGATCAGACAAAATTTGTGTAAAAATACATGGGACTCTAGGTCACAGGCAATGAAAATCAAATGCTGGTTTCATAATTTTGCCCGTTATTTTTCACAACTGAACAAAACACTGATTTGTAACTTAAGCAGCTGCCTCAGACCGTACAGTTTTAGCATCCCTATTTGTAAGAGTACCTTACATGGTTAACCACCTTGGGTCTCAAGCAGTTTGCATCTGCCAGAGTTGAAGTTTAGTAAGTTTGGCATTCCTTGTGCTTGCTAAGGTTTGGGAAGTGTCTGGGATGTAATAGCCTCCTGCACTCTGAGCCTCAATATCCATCAGAGCCCATGAAAACTGGATTCTTACAGTTATGCTTACAAGGAGTAGTGTATCATCATATAAATAACAGAACAAATCTGTGAATTCAACAGCACGGCTTTAATATTTTACTAAACATGTAAGTTTAGTGAGAGTATCCTTGAGTTTCTTTTATTTACTAAGACACTGATCACAAGGGAAGACTAATGCCTGAGTAGAGTCCTGATTTTGTGCTGACCAGTACAGGAGAAATATAGTCATTCACACAAAAGTCCATCTTAAATTCTCTGTATGTATTACGTGATGCCAAAATATATATGCATATATATGGGGGATATATATTAATCTTGTGCTGAATATGAGTTAATTTTATTGTACTACTGGTTTCTGAAATCACAGAGGTGTTCAAACCTTGGAAGTTTCATTTTTTAGAAATTTGTGGTGATATTTTCTATCTTTAAGTGCCTGGTTTGCTGTTTTGCAACACTAGGCTTTGCTTTTATAGCGTTAGATTTGAAATAGCCTTCTTGTCAGCCCCAGTTGAAACCACATGAAATCATATTTTTGCATTATTTCCATGTAAAGTAAGTAAGGTTCTTGAAATAGCTGCTTTAATTTTACTGGGGATATTAATGAACCATAAGATTTATGGGAATACATTTGCAGTTTTACATCCATAAAGATAGGTGAAACCAAGTATGGCTTATTTTATTTGAAGTTTTATATTAATATGTCTCACACAGGTTTTAAATAAATAGATTCTTCCTCTCTGGCTACCATTTGCTATTGGTTTTATTTCTCTGAATTGCAGAAATCACAGTTACCTGTCGCTCTTCTATACTACTGGAATATATACCCACACTCAGGAAGGTAAGGTCCCCTTTTCCCTCCTCAGGGGAATTACGTCTCATGTGTTTTAAGGTTCAATCACCTGTGTTTGATTTTGGGGAACTGAATGACAAAAGACAAGCAGTATCATATTCAAGCCTCCTAATGTGGACACTTTTGCTTAGGCTTGCAATTTGTCTTTCTCCATTGGCTGTACAGTAGTCAGCCTACCATAGTGTGAATTTCTCATCACTGTCTTGGGTAAATATACCACACAGGGCAAATGAATACATCTTACACGCAAGAAGAAAAGTTCTGAATTTCTGATTTTTTTTTTTATTTTATTTTATTTTCATTTTGGAAGAAAACTACTGCTTCCAAATTGATAGAAATTTAGAATAGGCTATGTATTTATTTTCCCTGAAGCCTACTTAGCCTTTGTGTCCAGCATATATCTCTGTTCATCTGCTGTGGCTTCCTTTTCTGCCAGTGATGCCCAGAAGAGCAGGTTTTATTGAGGGATGGGATCCTAGATGATTATTCCCTAGCTTTCACTAGGTAAGGCTCCCAGATGAACAGAGGTGTTCAGTCCTGTCACGGGTTAAAAAAGAAAGTGACAATGTTCCAGTCCTGCATAGAGGAGAGAAAGCTGCCAGAGGTTTCAGCCACAATAGCTCCGGGAGATCTTTCTGGGCTAAGGAAGGTCACAGCCTTTAACTTGCTGCCAGCTACACCTAAAGCCATGTTCTAATGCAAACTTGAGATGGAAATACTTGGGAGAGGAAAAACCTGAACAGACTTCAAATATAGGTAGTGTGTAGTAAAATGATGCTTGGCTTCAGGCAGTGGTCCAGAATAATTCATAGTAAACCATAAAAGGACAATAGATAGCACTATGAAGGGAGAAAGAAAGAAGAGTGGGACTTTGAATGACTTCTGAAATTTCACAATGCCAAGACGGACAGAAGCAGAATTACGGGTACACTGGTGTGAACAAACACAGGATTTTACATTCAGGCCACTTTCTACATCATACCTTACATCAAGCCATACCTAAGGAAACATTTAAATCTTGTTCTTCCCCTGCAATGTATCTGAGAGGCATGGATTTCTTTTTAATTCTTCAAACAGTGCTCTTGTTATCTCTCATTCTTTAACCCCTTGACCAAAACCAGACTTCCTAACTGCACCTTCATGAAGAAGCTAAAGCAATCTCTAATGTCATTCTCAAAGATGAAAATGAGATCATCAAAATGATCTGACCCTGTCATCCTTTGACCTTGAACAGGCAGGAGGGAGGGGTGAGATCCCTAAACATGTAACTGAAATGGGAAGTGCATCAACATTTATAGGTTTTTCATACTGTTCTGCTGAAAATAGCCAAAAATTACTGTTGAGTTTGAACACTCAAGGAACACTTTCAGGAAGACAAACTGGTTACTGTAGATGGCTTACTCCACCACTAGTGTAATTTGTGTGCTCTCCTATGTCTTTTATCCTGTACTTCACAACTTCCATTCTCATCAGTGCATTTTCTTCCTGTTTCTTATGTGGCTTTGTTTAAATCGTATTAATAAGTAGTTCAGGACTAAATAATATTTTACATACAGGCATGATTATGAAATCCTGATACAGTTTTGCATTGGCTTCATGGGTGTCATTAGTTTCTATAGCAGTCATCCTAAGTTTTGTTCAAGTGTTTATGCTTCTTGGAAACTTATTTAGGCTCTTTTGGTCTGAAAGTGAGTCTAGCTATCTGGACAGACTATCCCATCAAAAATTCAGCTTCCGAAATTTTAATTTCCCTGGCATTTTCATGTGATACTCTCATAAACAAGTTTAGAATAGTCAAGTAGCAGTAAGTTAGATACCCATTCAGTGAAATGAAGTGTAGATGAACTGTCTCTGAGGGTGATATGTGGGGTAGACCGTGTCAGAGTCAAAATTATTTTTGAACCTAAGGCACACAGCTTTCAGCATTAGATATACCCAGAAACATATTCCTCCTCCTAGCAGCTTAAAACTTTGGGGTTTTTGTCATCAGCTATTTCAAATTTCACGTGCTCAGCCAAGGATATAGTGAGTTCTTGATGTCTTTGAATTGTTTAGTGGCTGTACAACTATAACTACTTCCATCACTATATATTTATTTTATTGTGGAAGACTTTTTGTCTTGATACTCACACACTTCCCTGGTGACTTTATTGTCTTAGGAGAATAACATTCTTCCTACCTGGGGCTTTCTGTCACAAATGTTCAGGCATCAGCCATTTGTAGCAGATACCCTAATTCTCTTCCTCCCTTCAGTTGGTGTTTGAGCCTGCAAAGTTTTAAAGTTTTTTTGTGGGTGGTTTTGTGTTGTGCTTTTTTCCTTTACATTGAATATCTCTTCACATGTATAAGTAATGCATTGACTTCAGCTGTTTCTATTTCAGTGAGAGAGGACTTTTTTGGAAAAGGGTTGCCAAGAGAGGTGTTTCCAAATAGTCTGTGAAAGACCAGTGTTAGCTATTTAAATAAAACTAGTGTGAGAAGCAGTCCAATACCCAGTGCCTATTGTAACAGCTGAAAGCTGAGGCAAAAGGGGGCAAGCTCAAGCAAAATCAGGCCTTAAATTGGTTAATTGTTATTATTTGAGAACCACTGGCAGCTTGCTTTATGACTACTCTTATCAGCAGTGGGCACCTTTCTCTCTCATCCTATCCCTGTAAACCATGGATATAAAATGTCTTAGACTTTTTTAATGTGTGGCAGAAAAATATATAAACCAATGGATTTCTATTTATCTGTATGAAATGGCTGATTCCAAAGTAAATGTAGTTTTTTTGACCATCCTGTGGTAACCCATCCTCATCCATTTACACGTATATAGTTATGCCCCTGAATGAAGGTAGGAACTTAGGCTATTAAAAAAAATTATTCTTATATTGACTCTTTTGTCAGTAACCAGCTTCTGCTGTTGTAACTAAACACAGTTCCAGCAGAAATTGCTCAGCATTTTTGTAATATATATAAATGTGTGTATAATTGATATATGCCACATTGTAATTAAAATGTTAACAGAGCCATTTCTGAAAGATGCCATAAAGTTGAAACAAGAGGAAAAAGGAAAATAGAATTTCCTTTTTCTGAAGGAAAATAGAATATAACTTGTCTTTTTCCCCCTGTGCTTTTTTGCATCTTGTTCATCCTTTCATCTATCAGAAAAAAATGTTAAGTGGGATGATACTTAGTATTACTCTATCATCTTCAACAGCACTGTCATACCAAGAAAAACATGTACAAGGATGGTTATTATAACATAGACAGAAGGAAAATTATCATTCTTTGTAAATATTTCAGCATGAGATATTCAATCCCTTTTCTCGCTTTTCACACCTGACACTGCTTAGGCTTATGTTTGACATGCAGTCAACCTGATCTCTTTCTATTTATATCATTTATATAAGAGCTATTTTCGTGGAACCCATCTAAGCTCCCATCTATCTGTACCTGTCCGACTGGATGAGTCTGTTTTCTTCTGTCTGATTCCTAGATGGTAAGTGTTTTGAGGCAGGGACCATTCTTCTGATCCTTTGTTTGCCTGGTGGATAATGCAGTTGTTATAGAGATTAGAACAATGCCTCTGACTAACAGAACATACCGCTGTCTAAGGGCTATGACTCACGAGCTCTTAATGGTTTTAGCTGGAGCATTTTAAGATGATATTGCCTCCATCTCTCTACCTCCCCCTCTTATGGAAATTAAACCCCCAGTAGTAGGAGTGATACAAGCAAGCCCCATGCCATCTCTTCATCTATCTCAATTCAACAACCCAATGTTTTAGTTTATCAGCTGTCAAAGAGGCTTAATTTAATGATCAATAGTGTGAACTGGGGGAGCTGAGGAGCAGGTACATATTTCCTTCTACCATCCAGGTTTGGGGCAATAACTTCTGATTGGGGCAAGACAGAGACTTTGGGTGGCAACATTGTAAACTGTAAGGACTAAATCAGAGTTCACAAGTCAAAGCCTTCACCCTTGCTGTTACTGTGATATAAATAAAAAAGTACAGTGTTATCACCCCTACAACCACAGTGCACTAGTTCAAAAATGGTGGATTGTGAGAGTGAAGCTTAAATTATTTGTGCCAAATCCAGTATTAATTCTATCTCCTTCACATTCTGTATTGTTGATTTTTTTTTTTTAATTTTTATTTTTTTTTTTTTTACCTTTCTCATTACAGTTCTGAGCTGTGGGACCAATCATAATCATGAAATGTCATTTATTGTTATTCAAAGGCTCTTCAGGTAAAAGATGGTTACTGATCAGTACATATTGTATGAACGTGAATAGTTCAACAGAGTACAAAATAGGTAACTGACCTGTTATTTTGGTAGTTTCAGATAGGCACAATGCTATGTAGCCATATTCTCAAACGGTATTATTCTACTAAAGGATTTTGTACCATCTGAATGTCTAGCTCTCTGCAAGACCTACTTGGCTTCATAATTGATTTATTATTGCCTCTTCACAAAACATCTTGCCCTTTTAATTCTTTTTTTCAGTTGCACAGAATGAACTGGAGATGAATAGACCATCTTCCGTAGTCATGTAGAAGTCACTCTTATAGTCATAATAGCCCTAGAGCTGTGATTTGATGACCAAAAGCCTCGGTCATTGTCACAGGCAACAGCAGCAGCTGAGGGTATAACAGCAGTAGAAAGAGAACTGGCAGCAGAATTAGCATCCAGATTTGCTATCTGTACTTTTGTTGCTGTTGATGAACACACAGATCGTAGATATGAAGCACTGGGAATGCTGGCTGTGGTAGTTAGCTTTCACATTTTCATTCTTCTCAGCACATTAGGCAGCTTTGTTCCAAGACAGTAGCATTTGTCAGTAGGTGGGGGAACAAACTTTAGTGAGGTGGATCAGTCTGAAACACCCACACACAGACAGGATAGCAAATTGCACTGCCAGAAAGTATGACGGCAACTTCCTTACACTAAGGTAAAATGAAGGGTTTGGGGCAGAGTCTTCTCTTTACAAGGCCAGCGTAAAGTTCATCAGCTGTTCTTCAAATGACATCCGGCTTTATCATCAGCAAAGTAGGATTAATTGATTATTACTGTAGCTGTTAAGAAGGTTTATGTGTCTGGAATATCTTTGAAGTTTATGAATTATTTAATCAAATGGAAAATCCCTGTCCAGAGAATAAGAAAATACTAAGAGTGTTGAGCTATCAAGGCAGTCCGGCCTAATGATTCAAGGATAAATATTAGAAAAAATGTTGATCAAAATTAAAGAAAAAACAAACAAACAAACAAACGAACAAACAAACAAACAACTGTAGTAGGCTGTCAACAAAACCCACCACCAAGAATGCCTCCTCCACTTGAATCTGCATGAGCTGAAAATAGCAGTGTTCAGGTATTTTCCTTCTCTTCATTCTGCTCCCAGGGAGCTTTACTGTCCTAAACTTATTTAGATGTCAGAAGCTGATAAAGCTTAGATTCTTCTTATAATTCACTCTCACTTTATGAGTAAGAGATAATTCATCTTCATCCACAAGCTTGAGCCAAATTTTTAGCTATTGGAAATTAATGCCATTCTTTTGCAATCAGCAGAGTTGTATCCATTCCAACTAGCAGATAATTCTACCCATTCTTTTTAATTTTAAGTGATGCAAACGATTTTCATAATGAAGTAGGGTACCATAGACAGGAAACTTCCTGCTTCCCATCTGAAACAAGTGAAAATGTCCTTTGCTTTGCTGTACATGTGTCAAGTAACAAATGAGTTGTGTTCTGAAGCAAGGAAATCCCATCAGTTATTTCAAGAGCAGGCCCTGTCACATATGCTGCAATCTCTGATGACCCAGTGCAAGCTGCCTGATTGTGTAGCAATGAAAAGCACTTTGAGTGAGCTGACAAACAATTCATAAACAGCTTTTTTTCCTCCCTGCTTTTCTTTTCTTCCTTTCTTTTCTTCTCTTTCTTTAATAACTGTGTGGCCCATCTGCAATCTTTCCACTGGTTAATTACCAAAGAAAGTTATATCAGGCACGTAGAACAGAATAACTGTGATTCTGCTACTCGGGAAACTCCTGTGGGGTCCCCTACCAGACCTTTATGTATCATTTTTGTTCTTAAGGTGAGGCAAGTCTGAAAGGTTCATTTTTAAATAGCTAAAAGAAAGGATGAGACATGATTAAGTGCATACGTAGCAACGGCAGATGGACAATGAATTATACTGGTAAAGTAACTAAAAGAATAGGAAATATTTCAGTATACATGTGTGTAGGTAAACAACATTGTAGATGGAGAAAGGGAAAAATGAGTTTCTTAAACTTTGTGCATTTAGTTCCTGCTGTGTCTGTCCTCACTGTTTCTGGACTGGCTTCATAGGAGGAAAATATGTAGTGCAGCATCCAAAGACAGTTTTCTATATTTTCATGCATATAACCTGTGTGGTATCTGAAAAAAGCAACTGCTCAAGAGTAGTCCAGGCTATGTTTGAATAATAAAAATGGAAATCTGCCATGGGCTCCCCTACTGTAGTAGGCTGTTTCTCATCTGCTATTACGTGTTTTCTCAAATTCCATCTTACCTTTGCATCTGATTAGCTAAGGTTATTTAACATTTCTTTCCAAACACCATCACTTCTACAGGAATATGAGTTTCAGTGGAGATATCATATGTTTAAGGACAGAATCCATTATTATCTCAACAAATCTGAGAAGACCATGATTTTCTTCTATGATTTGGTATTAGTGCTTAACCATGAGCATGACTAAGGATGAAAATAATATCTCAGATTTCAGAGAGGATATGTTTGAAACTAAGCATACCCAGTACTCAGTCTGGCATGGGCATGTGTGTTTGAACAACTGCTAAAACTTGTAAAACAAAAAAAAAAAAAAAAGAATACGTATTGGTTGGTGAGTGCTTTCTCTTCTTGGTTCCTGAACCTGTGTTTTTGTAAGAGGAATAGAAATGAATAGAAAGGTGACAGTGGTGTAGTATCAGCGATTGGCAATGGCAGTGAGGGATGGCTACAAAAAGTAATTTGCTTGTGACAGGAGTTAGAACTGCAGATCCACAGAAAAACAATTTGTTTATTACTGGGTTCATTTTGGACTAAACACTAGGAACAGGAGTTTAAATACTTGTATGCATTTGGTTCTTTCAGTAAGTATTCAAATATAAGAAGTTAAGATGTGGGTCTTTTGAAAGAAACATAAGGCAGTAGTGAGTTCATTCTGCATTTGAAATCCTGGCCTAAAAAAAAGGGGGTTAGCTGCTATTAAGACCTTGCTTTGTCAATTAAGTTATGTGGAGCAGATTAGCACTTCTCAGAAGATCCTTACAGTTTCAAGGTCAAAAACTAACTGGCTAATAGGGCTACATCAATTAACATAGTTAGAATTTATTGCATTATTTCAGAGAAGGTAAAAAAGTGGAGTAGCTTCATTTCAGGAAAAGAGGACAAAAGTGCACAGTTCAAGCACAGCAGAGATTGTGGTATACACAGGTGTATCATCTTTTTGCAAGAATGTCTGAGAATGGCTGAATAAGGTTCAGAATAAGAAGAACAAAACTCTTATTTGGCTTTTGCATTAACCTAGTCCTACAGAAACAGAGACTTGACTTTTTGGTGTGCAACAATCACAGTAATGGTTGGTGCCTTCCAGAGTTATGGGTATTCACAGTTTCTAAAACATCAGCCACTAAAGCCAAAGTCTTTCTTTTAGTGAAGAAAGCAGTAATGTTGGCTGTTGCCTTGGTGGAGGCTAGAGTAGACTTTTTGACACTTTAAGAGGAGATGTAACATAAAAGCAAAAAAACCCAAACCAAACCAAACAAACAAATAAACAAACAAACAAAAAACCCACAAACAAACAAACAAAAAAAACCCCCAACAAACCAAATCACAGAAGTTGGTTTATATCCCAGAAGATTCCAAACTGGACATAATTTTTTTGCTTACAACAGGTTGATAATAATATATTCCTGGATTCTGTAGATAAAAATGGAGGCCAGAAGGAATGTCATTGGTTTATCAGTATCAACAGACTGAAGACATACAGTTTCTTCCTCTTCTTGTGTATTCACGCCTGATGATCAGCTTCTCAGTGTGATTTATGATGCCAAGAATCCAGGTTATTCTGTCTTAGGTAAGGACCACCTTTTCCTTTGTGCTCCTTTTCAAGTCACTCACTGCAACTCTGCCATCATCACAAGAACAGTTTCAGCATGTAGTTAGGTCAATAGTTAAATTTTTTAATTCAGGAAAGAACAAAAAGTTGCTAGAAATGTGCAGAGTTTGTATGTAAGCAGTCAGAAATGGACCTAACGTCACTTCTTCGTTAGTGGCTATTCCCTCTTGAGTTCCCTGAGCCTGATCTTCTCAAGGCTGAAAAGCAACTAATGGCTTTTAGTGCTCTAACAGAGCATTGGCAGAACAGGAGGAGTTTAGGGGAGATACACATTCTCAGCACATCAAATTCTGCAGCCCTTTGTGTTGCTATAAATGCTGAGTGACTTGAATGCAGGTAGCAGAGCTTGTCTAGATTTATATCGATGAAATACTGAGATTTGGTGCAGCCTGTAGATTATTTATCTTCCTTTTACCTGAATCCATTGCAGCTCTTGGACCTCAGTTAATCGCAACATTGCTAAGAGTTATAAGGCTCTGTGATAACCCTGTACTTTTACCTGGGGACTAAGATATGTTGTTATGAATTATACAGAAAAAAAATGTCTGTCACTCCACCTACATAGGACATTTTCTGGATATATGCAGATTAGCCTGTCAAATTACTCAGATTCCTGTTAAGCTGTGATGGTTTACTTCATTTGCTGCAGCCCATGAATATGAAATGAAAGGGTCAAGCTGTGTTAGCTTTGACTTTTGCTTTCCTGAATTTTTTGACTTTGAGGTAGGCCCTTCTCAGGATATTATCTGAAGACTGGCTGTGGAGATGTACTCTTTAGCTCTTTCTTCCTATATTGAATCTTCATTACACTAACAATAACAAATACCTGTTTCACACTCACGTAGCATTTTTCAGAGCAGTGCAAAATGCTGAATGGACCTCATATAACTTTAATTTCTCAGCCCTGGCTATATAGCTCCCTCATAGTTATCACAGATATTCTTACTTTTGAGTAGAAAAGGAGAATGGCAAAAGTATCTGTTCAGTTGGGAAATGCTGATATTTTAAAATGGCAGGAACTGTAAACTACTTTTCTAGAGCTACCTATTAAATATCTACTATTAAGAAAAAAAATGAAATTTGGCAGTGTGCTTCAGTATAGAAGCAGTTGAGTAGAGTGCTATCTACCTTTAAAAAATAAACTTTGGAGACAAAAATATTCGTATAATCAGAGTAAATATTTCTTGTTATTAGTAGCTCAGTTCTTCAGAAATAAATGAATACAGATTTCCTAATAGTTTTGCAGGACCATGTTTTCCTCTGCCGTAAATGTATTTTGCAATAGTTTGTGAGCATGGTAGTAAAATTTATTGCTTGCCAATAACTATGCAGTGGCCTTCGAATACTGGAGAATATTTGATACAATTACCTATGGTTAACAATATTTCTCTCTCCAAACAGTATTGCCGAAGTCAATGTATTACTCAACATGATCAAACACATCTTTTTGTCTTTCAAACATGTGGTTAATAATGATAAATTTGCACTCAACCATGTTTCTGTGTTCTAGGCTGGATGGATACATTGCTTACATGTAATCACACAGCAGTCTTGTGCATGCATGTAGAGTTAGCAAGATGTTGAAGAAGGGAAGAGTTTCCCATTTGACTGTATAAAGAGATTGTGTTGAAATCAATATCTTAAAAAGAAAGACTATTACTGTCTATGACACCTCCTTTATGCTTTTCTGACATCTCGCAACTGATGTCTGTCCTTCCTCGGCTGAAGTTGCTCCTCAAAGTTACATGGAGCTAAAAGTTCCCCCTGCCTTGTGCTCCCATGGGTCTTTCTATTGGTGTAGAGTGAGTGTAAAATGGAGTGAAAATCCAAATTACACCATAGCTGGAAAATCAGACCCAGGTTTTCTCATTAAAAGTAAAGTAAAACTTGGTTCTCAAGAGTTAAACTGATGTTCATCAAAAATATCACCAGTAATTACTGTGTATCAAGTGACTGTTAAATTGAAATTAAGCCTAATATAGATTCTTGGTACACTCTTTGTTTCTTCAGTAGATGAGTTTCACCTCTGATGAATATAGCATTAATCTGTGCTTCATCATAAAACGAATTAAGAAACTAAATTCTATTTTAATATGTTAATTTTTAAATTATTTATGATTGGGATTGTCTGTAATTGATCTGCAATAATCTTTGCTCAAGTAAAAAAAAAAAAAAATCTATGGTTTTGGGTTTGTTGTTTTTTTGTTTTTTTTTTTTTACAGGGACCTATCCACGTAATAACCTACTAGCTCTCAAATAACAAATGTCCAGTAATCAGGCAAGGCATTGCTTGGATGAAAGACATAAACAATATTATAGATTCAATTGTATATCCAAAGTGATTTAGTGGATTAGCTGCTGTGTGCACACTTTGGCCACAATGCAGTGTAGTCTGCAGCTACATATTTCATAAACTTGTGACTATTTTAATGAATTTCAAATGGAACTGAACAGAAACCAGAGTTTTCACTTTATGGACAAGTCTGTTACTTTGTAATGTATGAGTCCAATGGAAAATAAGTGGTATATACATTTCTCTGAAAGGAAAGCCATGGTAGAATGATGATTTTAAATCAATTGAAATATTTCTTTTCTTCTAACAGCTTAAACTTTTTTTGGAAGAGCTAAAAAATGCAAGTGGCTCCATTTCAGGGAAAGACAACGGAATGTAACTTTTAAATAAATTTTAAAAAATTATACAGAGGTAAAATGGTGGTAGTAAGTGCATCGTCTTGTCTAATAGCAATAAGATTTTTCATATGAATTATCATATTGTTCCAATCTGTAATGAAATGTATTTTCCTTATCAAAATGTTTTTCTAATAGTATGCCTGTAAGATGAAAGTGATTTCACAATAGATGTGCTATGAAATTTGTTATATTCCCAGTTTTGGTTTTGACAACATAGCATTTGCTAGCAGAAAAATGATGCATCAGAATAAACTAGGTTAGATTCCATTACATATTTTAGGCTAGGTTCTGATCTCCTGCCTTACATTGGGCCCCCACTGTAAACAGAAGTAACCCAGAAACCCTTAAACTTGCACGGTTTGTTTTCCAGAGGATTTTTGATCATTTACGACATCTCAATGTTTTATCCTGTCCATGCCTCTATTGCCATCATACAGTGGTCAACAGCTGCACCTCCTGTATATTCATGTACCTTTTTATAACTGAATTTTACTGTGTCAGTGTAGAAAATTCAGACTTATATTGCTTAGAGGTTATTTATACAGTGCTGTACAAAATGTCCCAAACAAAATATGTAGTACGTGAATTTCTACGTAACAGGAAACTGAGGCATTGCCATTTTAATGCTTGCTTCAAAGCCAATGGTCAAGCAGCTGAAGATGACAAACCCACATTCTTTGACAAACCCATGATCTTTCTAAAGCCTATACAACAGAGAAACATTCTGGTGTATCTAAGGTCTGCTTAGATATAGAAGTCAAGTTCCTTATGAAAATAGGATTGCTACTAAAAGTAGATTAATTTCACCAAATGTTAGAGATATAAAAGTTAGGTGACTGGTATAAATTAACTTAGGAAGAAACACTTCTGGAGGGGTGTTTTATTTAATTTATCATGCACAGCCATCTTAAAATGTCATTCGCTGACATGCCCCTATCTGTTCACACACACTACAGGGAAAGCTAAGCTTTGATTAGGGAGCTAATCTTAGGTGGATAAAACCAGTAGAAATAAAATCCACATATAGGAATTTAAGGCTTTTTTCTCCTTGTGCCCAGAAACTTATTCTTCAGCTTTTAGGAAGTAAGGAGATACCAGGAGGAATAGAGCCCGAGAGAAGGAGGAATAAATGAGCACCACACTCTTCCTAGTCACAATTCCTGGTTACCTTGTTGAGTTAGCCTCCTTTTACATGCTGGTAAGCAATCAAATGAAAGCTCAAAATGCTTTACCATACCTGATTGTGGACTTTGTTTGGGGATTTTGGCTGCTGCTTCAGGGCTGGAGGTGGCACGCACACGCTGATTGGCAGAGTTATGGATGCTACTTGGAACAGCTGCTGAGATGTTTTTGCGAGGTTTCATGTCTTGCAACCACATAGGAGATGCCTCAAAGGCTTGCATTCGCCGAGAGTGGCTGTTAGCATTGACTTTGAGAAATGCCTGGGCCTTGTATTCCTGAAGGTCTCCATAGTTGGCATCGGTCACCCTGCACTCATACAAGCCTTCATCCTTTTTCCTCACTTTTGAAATCTGCAGCTTGTGGGAGATGTCATTCCCTTGTACTTTCACTGTCTGCAAATTTGTCGGGAAAAGAAACAAACAAGCATGTTGTCAGGTATTATTCTTTCTCTGGGAAGTCTCTACTCGACGTAGAGCCTGTCCAGAGAAGTCAAGTGCCAAATTATTCAGTGGTGTGATTGTGCTTACTGCAGGGAAGTTGCATCAAGGATAAGTATGATTATTTGTATCTATGAAGACATCTGACATCTTCTTTCCAAAACTGTTTAGATGGTTTGCTTTGACATGCTGACTGGCCTCAGACAAATAACCCGAACTCCTGTGCTCATTCCGATTAATTGTTTCAAAGCATGAACATTATTAATGAGATTTCTTATATAAAACTAATATCTGTGCACTTCATTGGTTAAACCTTTCCAGATATTTGGCTTTATTGAATAATTCAGTTTTTGAACTAGTGCATTAGTTAGAGATGTTTGCCAGTATTTAAACTTCTTTAATAACAATTTATTAGAGTAGCTTGTAGTCTTCACTACATTGAAACTGCATATTTGACATTCAATTTATCTCCTTCAGGCATGTCCAAACATTTGGTATTTTTTGTTTATTAACCATAACAAGACATCTTATGTCAAGTAGTTCCTTTTGTCTCATTTACATAAGTGTGTATTTATTAGAAGTCATCTATCATTTCTGCAGCGCATATTCAAGCAGCACATATTCAAGATCATTTTAAAAGTTGTCAGCTAAAATAAGACTTCTGATTTATTTTTAATTGCTTTTAATATCTGAGCATAACATAACATATTTTTGTCTCACATAATTAAAACACACATGAGTAAATTATGCATCCAGAAATGTGTGATAGGTATTAAGATGCATTAGGAAAGGTAACACAGATTCCTTTCTGTATGTTCATCACTTTAGAGAATTTATATTTAATTAATTGGCTATTACTCTTTACCTGGATTAATATCTGTTGCCCCACAGGAAGCTAGTTAAAAAGGATTAAGTGGGACAGGAAACTTCAGCTTTGAAGAACTCCTGAGCCTAGTTTACTTCCACCATTACATAAACATGGCTGCAAATGTTGCTTTGTGTCATATCAATGACATACAATGAGAAAACATCAGGATGATGAATACATGGTAGATCAGAAAAATGCAAAACTGTTAGATTGAAACTAGGCACGTGTTATTTGTGATTATACAACACATTGCTTCTGGTAGCTTGGCATGCTGTAGTGACCAGTGCTGGCAAAGGACCTATTCTGTCTTCTTGATAAATTGAAGAGCAATACTTGTGAATACATCATTGCTTTAAGGTACTGGATGGACTTTACAGCCTGTTGTGTTATATCCAGCTCTGAATTTATACTTGGCAAAATGAGTTGAAAGTATGGATCACATACTTTCAGGCATAACGTATGCAATATTAATTACACAGAAAGTGCTGGATAGTTATTTAAACCATATTCAATAATAATATATCTCTACTGAACAGCTCATATTCAGCAAGAGGATTAAAGAACTTTCATGTGAATGGAAAGAGGATCTGTAGGTCACATTCTGCCTTCATTTGCTCCCATGCAAAATCTGCAAAGTTAACAGAGTTGCATAGCGCTAATGAAAAACAGAATTTGTTTTGGGTTTTGCATTTGAAATTTAGAAATTGTTGCAGTCAGCATGCATGCATGTTTTCATTTTATGCCTGATTATCATTTAAAACCAATAGAAGTGGTATATTTCAGCATAGTTTAAAACCATTTTTAGTATATTTTACCATTTCTTTAAATAATTTATTAAATGTACTTAAAAGTTTGCCTTGCTCTTCATGAAGGTACTTTCCAGTAGTACTAATGGAGACTGTGCCTTCAAGAAAAAAAAAAAAAAA
>VXBL01018527.1:708912-734209 GCA_013400195.1 Aramus guarauna
TTAATTTTGTTGTTGTTGTTGCATAGTGTACAGCTTGCAATTGTAGAGAGAGCAGAGAGCCTTTATTGCACTGATGTAATCTTCGTTCTTACATCCCAAAACACTCAGTGGCTAAGAGGGCAATGCAGTGGTTTGATTTTTGGTGAGTTAAGCTGTTTCAGTTTTCTCCCTTTCCTCTCCCTCTTACAGGGTCTGAGGGGAAAATAGTTACTCAGTAATCCAACTGCACTCGCTATTGCCTGCTCTAAATAACTATGCTTCTAGCATCTTACATTAAAATGTTATTCATTTTGTCTTCAAAGACAGATAAAGAAGATGATACTTATGTGTGATTAGGGTGTATATATTTATATAGATTTCTATGGAAAAAAACTATTTAGCTAGATAAAAAGGGATTTTGATGTCCTACAGATTGCTCACAGTAATATATATTTACGTACACCAGAGAAAGTGTTTGCAGCATTTTAAAGAATGTTTCCTCCTGCAGTGGATGTTTCCTTCTCTCTTCCTTGTTTTCTGCCTTTGTATATTAATGTTATTTAGCAAAAGACTAGCCTTGACTGTATTATGTGTTCAAAACACCCTGAAAAACATCTGCACTGACGGAAGTTCTCTGACTAAAATCATCGTGCTGTTTGTAGCAAGAAGCCATCTAGAAAGTGCTTGTTGCACAAAGCAAATACCAAATACCTTCACAAGGCTGAGACAAAGACTAAATAGAATCTGAAAAGAGCACCTGATAAGCACTCAGACTGCCAAATAGCTGAACTTAACTGCTAATCACAGACTGAAAAGAAGATGTAAACCGTACCAAATTAAAGAGAATTTTATCTGCATGGGCAATATGTTTTTCTGTTGGATGAAGAACGGGACAGGTTCTGTCATTCCTGGCAATGGGAGTGCAGCAGTTCCACAACGGTACAAGATGCAACTTTCACCTTACTTACTGCACCATCTGAATTATTACATGCATACAAGACATCTGACATAGCTGCAGAGATCTCTCTCACAGAAATAATGTCAACCGACTGGAGAACAATCCTTTTGTCTACATTTTAACATTTGTTTGGTTTATAACTGCATGAGTTCCCATCATTATTTATGAAAATAAGGGAGGCATTTCCCCATGGTAATGGTCTATTCCATTGATGTCATATCTTAAGCATAGCAATAATTCTGAGTAAAAAATTAGTATGATAAATCAAATATAATTTGCATGATTAAAATGATCCCCCGAATAGGAACACAATTATGTTGCCTGAAAGATTTTCTATTACCACAGAGTTTTAACTACTTTAAAGGGGGTCATGACAGATGTGTTCAAAACCAAAGAAAACCTGCAAAACAAAAGAAAAGCACAAGTCTTTAAAGGTGGTGGACCTAAATTATCTGAAGTAGCCAAGGACTGTGAGTGATTCAGTTATTAGAAACACAGTATAGGGGTCTTTACAGGTTCAGATGGTGAATGTTTCAATAATTTCTATAAAAGAAATCATATTCTTTTCAGATTGGCAGCCAAAATCCTAAGTCATCCTAAAATGAAGGCTGATTATAGGATTCACTTCAAACCCATGTACGTCATCAGTAATCAGTTGAAATTACAAATTAGAGACATATTATCAGCAGCCAAGTTAAATGTAAATTAGATAGGAGGAAAAAGAATCTAAGCAGCATCACCTGGTTTAGAAGGAAAGTAGAAAACAAAAATAGATCACTTTTTTTTTCTCTTTTTTTTGCCTATTCCAATTCAAGACATTTGATTGGTAAATGTAATTTTATCAATTTGTAATTTAGAAAAAAAAATAATTCTCCCAAATACCTTGTAGTTAATGGGACTAATGAAAACTTAAACTACTGTCACAGGCAGTTACAAAATAATATATATGGTTATGAAAATATAAAAACAGAGGATGTATTTATTAAGAAATTGATTGAATTGAAAGAATCCTAAAACTTGGTTACATGTTTATTATTTTTTACTTTATTCATGTGCTGCAATAAGCCATATGACTCTGTCAAATATGGCAAGCAGAAAACAGATACAATGCACCTAATGCTTTCAATGTTAAATTTCACCCTGATGGATGTAGCTTGTGCACAATCAACCATGCTGTATGAATGTCCAGTTGCCTTGTGTGAAATCTCTGCCTTTTGTGCTGTAGAAAGAGTTTTCATGCAGCCTAACTTACGTGAGAAGTATCAGTTGTGCTTTATGGCATGAATTATATGGTTTGTGTGAGGTTTTTGCTGCCCCTGTTTCCCCCTTTCAATGATTCTAATAGATGGGTCATCACTGGACCCTGTCCCAGGTCATAGCTAGAATGTCAATGCACAGGGGAATGACTTTTCAAACATGCCAAAGAAATGTAATAATGGAAGACCCATTTATGCGGCCTTGGACCTGAATTGTGTAGTTCATCTGTGTCTTATTACTACTTCAGTACATGTTCCAGATCAAGTGCTCCTTCAAAACCATAAATGGTCATGCATGTTGACCATTTGTCTGAAGAATACTTGCCAAATGATGATTTTTGTTATTTCAGTAGGATTGCTTGTTGTGATTACTGTTCTGCATAAACACGAGACATACACTCCATACTCATAGTTTGTAAATGTGTAATTTTGTGAAACTAAACATTTGGGCTGTTAGGTTTCTATGTTAGCTATGTCTTTCAGAGTTTGAGGTGGTGGTTAGGCTTAGGTTTTTTCCCCTTCACTTTTATTCAAACATATATGAACTATCTATGAAACCAACAGTGGAAGAGGAGGGGATTAAAAGAAAGGTTAGAAACAAGTACTGTTTTACCTTTAAGATCTTTTATTTGAAATACCCTCATGTTCTTAATCTTCAGATCAGGGACATGATATTTTACAGTTATCATTTGTGTTTGGACATTGCACCTTTGCCACTCTTGTGAAAATTTCTGCACATTTGGCCATATTCAAAGGTCTGAAAAAATGTAGGTTGCATATATTCAGTAACAGCTCATATCCCTTAAAAGTCTGTGTTCTTTCATTGTGCCTAAACTCTTCACAGTCTGGAATGCTGACTAACTGCATATACGGCATCTTCATAGAGGGAACAGACATGCAAAGGGACTAGTTGAACAAAAAATCCTGTAATTAGATTCTGGAAAAACAGGAGAAAGGCAAGAGAAAAGGAAGATGTGATGAGGAGCTGAAGCAACAATGAAGGGGTTGAAAGTTAGAAAATATCATAATTAAGTCTGTCCATTATCTTAATTCATTCCTTTCATTGGCATGCAATTATAAGCAAGCTGTATTTCAAGTGAAACCCTCCTGTTTTTAACCTGGGCTTATACTTCACTCAGTGGACAAAATTGTCCTAGTCTAAGAATGGCTTCCTGCTAAGGCCCAGGAAGTAAAAGATGCCATTGTAGGTGGTACTTCTGCCTTAGTTCTTACAAGTATTGGAAGAGAAATGATGCCGTCCCTTCAGGGCACCTAAGTTTTGGCTTGGAGAAGCAGAGTCCATCTCTGCCAGAGTTCCTGAGCGACGCTGTACAGTCCCTTACATCAGATGTTTCACAGATGGTCAGTAACGGTGTGCTTCTCATTTCTGAATGCCCATCTCAAGCTCCTGAGGGCTGAGATGAAGAAGCACTGAGCAGTCACAGCTGCAATTAAAGTTAATGGGTGCTGTGCTTGAAAGTGCAAATTATTGTAAAACATGACAAAAACTCAAAACCTGGGTCCTGGGTAGCTCAGCACTGACAGTAGCCTGTGTGCCTCTGCTGCCTGCCTGTAAAGTTGGATATATCATCCTGTCACTTTGAAGGGGTTTTGTTAAGATAAATTAACCTTCATGATTCTCACAGAGCTTTGCATGATGAGCACCATAGGGAAGCCATAAGGAAATGAATAATTCTGTCTTCAGCTCAGGGTTCGAGTGGTGTGCATACACAAGGCCTAGGGACATGCACCAAACAATAAAATTTGCCAGAATATCAAAGATCTGCACATTGCTTGAACTCCATTCCTCACATACCCTGAATGAGGTGAGGGGAGGCTCTAGAAAATACCCTGTATCATGGTGTACTTAAAACCTACATGATGTTATATATGAAGGGAGGCAAGGTTAATTCTTGCTTTGCTATCTCTTTAGTACTTGATTTTTCAACCTCAACAATGCACTTTTAGTTCAGCTTTTTACGTATAGTGAACATTTTATAGCCCTCTCACTGCCATTGTGTCTCTCTACCATTAGGTAGCTGGGAGAAAAACTCAGACAACCTTAAAATGGGACGTTGGGCATCAATCCAAATGCTTTTTTTCCTGGTTTTCTCTTTGTTTTTATTAGGAAAAAAAATAGAAAAATGAAAAGAAAAAAATAGGACAAAAGCGCGCTGTTTTAAGCATAGTCTGTACCCTGGGTTTATGGAAAACATGTGAAGCTCAACATTCTGTGCAGAAAGCCTTGATGTTGTATTACTCTTCTTATGAATCCCTTTCATTTTTGACTTCCCCCCCTCCTCTGGTTGGTACATATACAGAATAGTGTGGAACTATCTTTACAGTATGATAAATTCATATTTCTGGCTTAAGTGAGTTTTGAAAAACTTGAGTTCCTAAATTGGTTAGGATCATATAGTCAGAGCTTTTTAGCAAAACAGAAAAAAATAAGATGCAGAAATTCTATTGTAGGATTTTATACTGTCTGACCTATGGATATTGACTGCAGCTTTTCTAAATTCAAGCTTCACTGAAATTTTAGTTTGATTTCCCCTTTTTTTTTGCATCTTTGCATTTCTGAGGGTGTTGATCCCAAATACGGTAATAATTGAGGGGGTTTCTTGGAACAAAGGCATACTGGAGAGCAGGACAGTGTCCAGGCTGTTTTGTCCACACAGTGCACAGTTAGTGAGAGATGTGCTCACCACGTTCAAAAAAAAATGGGGAGGACTGGAGACAGCTGTCAGACTGGTCAGATAAAAGACTTCATTCCTTTCTGTGAACCATGATAAGGTCAATCACACTCTGTCTATGAAAAAAATAATATTTTTTTTGTAGAGGTAGCCCTAAGATTTACTTGATTCCTTATGAACTGTCAGTCTGAGGAAGGAAAAATATTCTCATAGTGCTGAAAGAACATATTTAATTTTCTTAATGGAGCAACAAAGGAATACTTCCTGGAGAATTTATCTTTTTCACTTTTTTAGTTTCTCTTTTTTCCCCTGCCTTCACTGGCACAGGCATATT
Organism: Aramus guarauna; assembly: GCA_013400195.1. Classification (NCBI taxonomy): domain Eukaryota; kingdom Metazoa; phylum Chordata; class Aves; order Gruiformes; family Aramidae; genus Aramus; species Aramus guarauna. The sequence continues at coordinate 714,133 of VXBL01018527.1, forward strand.
GGGTCTGACTGTACACTGAAATAACAGCAAAGAAAGCAGAAGAGGTGCTATGTGGGGGTATTTTTTGTTTTGTTTTTGTTTTTTTATTTTATTTTTATTTTGAAGTTTTACAATGAATCATGAAGGTAGAGAGTAGCCTTAGGGAAAAAATGTTTTCTTGCAAGACAAGTTCCTTATTTAGCACTTGAAAATACTTTTCCTGTTGTTGCATGATAGGCGTTATCTGTTCATTTGTTTTTGAAACAAAATCTACTTATTCACACAAGTCTTTATGAACAACACTGCTCTGTGGTGATTTTTGTTAACTTGTAATTTCTAATTGTCAATTAAGCCTTATGGATGTGCACAAGTTGTACAAATCTAATTGTCTTACAGGCTTATGAATTTCTACCTACCATAGCAGTTGCATTTCAGAAAAATCCCAGTCCATATCAAAATCCATTTATGACATCGGTGCCTGTATTAAGTTTCTATGAATTTTTGCTTTGTGTTTTTAATCTATATTATGCCTAGCCCCGTCATGGGCAGTTCTTTAGGGAAGGAGACAGTGAGGAACAGCTGAGGATAAGGATGGTGTTTGCAACTTTTCCCAGCAAGCTGGGAAACTGGGAAACTGAGATAGTCAGTGCAACTCACAGACAAGCCAGAGAATGGAATGTACCATTTGACCAGTGTCTGTCTGTGGCCAGCTAGGACAAGATCACTGGACAATATTTGTGATTATTAATCCAGAAAAGCATGACACATTTACAAAACATTTCAAGTACAGAATTTAATTCCTTTCAGCTATTCCCCAAATGACTTTGGGCCTTTTTATTACTCTAAAAACAACAAAAAACACTCCAACAAAAAAAAAACAAAGAAAAGTGTCTTTCACAAAAGCATGCAGTGAAGTACACCTAGCTTGAAAAGGAAGAGCTCTCTGATTTCATAGAACTGTAATCTTTCATTATGCTGCTGATGAGAGCAAATATAAGAATTTCAAAATAGAGCAGGCTGTTTGTGTCAACAACGGATATTGCATATTCCTTTGAGGTAAGTTAGCAACAATGCAAAATGCCTACTGTAATGCCCTTTCAACACATTGGAAAGCTTCATCGAGGAGATGTTGAAAAACACTGGGATAACTTCAGCTATTTGCATACAAAATTATTCTTTCTCCCCCCCACCCAGTAAATGAAGCCACTTTCATCATTTTTAACTACAGGTACTCTTTTTGTTCTAATTTTTATGTGGTTCAGTGAAACAGCTACATAGCAGTTTCACCCTGTGAAAGGAACTATTTTCTTGGGAGAGAAAAAGCAAGCATTTGTCTTTGGGCATTATTTTACCTCCTTTGCCCACCTATGAGGCAGTAGCTTTCAAGGAGGCTCGATAACCATAAGACTATCTTCACAATGCAGGATCAAGAAGCCAAGGGGGACTGGAAGCTTCAGAAATGATTGCAAACTGGGAAAATTTTGGTTACAGAGGTATCTGGCAGGAAGAAGCCCATCAGAGCTTAGTTTTCATCTGAGCTTTGTTAAAAAAACCCCAACTATCCAATCTTTGACATGCCTTAGAAATAATCTGGGTTTTTTTTTCTTGACATTTTTTTTACATTTTATTAAGTCTTCCTTACCCAGTGAATTGGTAAGAATAGGTTCCAACATTTTTGCATGCATCCCCACCCTGTAAAGGAAGTTACATCCTTGGAATGAAGTGTGAGTAGGGATGACAAAATTTGCCCCATAGTACCCACCATGGTACAATAAATCCATTATCCTAGGGAATATCCATGGAATAGCAGTCCACAACCCAGAGGGAAGTGTCTTTTTTCAGTAATTATTTATAAGTTATTCATTTTCTGCAACATTCAAAATGGGATTTAAAATTGCAAAAAGCCTATAATTTTGATTGTTTGAACCTACTTTAAAGGGATATATTCTTTAACAAGTAAATAAACTTTTGATTGGCTAAGTACAAGTATTCATCATCTTCTGTACAGGAAAAGCCTTAAGGACTACTCATGATTCTGCATTTTGACAACACAATTATTAATTAGAAGCTTAAAGACAGAAGTGGATCCACGTTAAATGTGAATATGCCTGTGATTAAATGTTAGGATTTGTTGATTGGAAATGATTGAAAGGTTGCTTTGTTTTTCAGGATGATTTATCAGTAAGATTTAATCTGACCATGGGTTTGGGTTTGGTTTTGTTTGGGTTTTGTTTCTTTTTTTGTTTGTTTGTTTGGTTGGTTGGTTGGTTGGGTTTTTTTGAAGGGTTTTGGTTTAGGACTATAATTTGGAATACTGTTATACAAAGCAAGCCATAAAATAAAGCAAAGCAAACTTTTATTGGGCTAAACTACTAAAATAGCTTCCAGTATTAGGGACACTCCTAGTATATCCTTATTTTTAGTTTGACACAAAGCTGATTTAAATCAATGGGAGTCATTTATTTAACTTCAGTGGTCTAGGATTGACAGCTTCTCTGGTTGATAAAGAACAGTGTTGACCATATAAAAATCCCATCTGTCTCACTCACTCGGATGTTGCCAGTGTGCTTCTCAGAACCAAACTATTTTAAATTATTCTCAGAAAAATCATTCTTACATAAAAATAATATTTCTAGGTTGGTTCATAGATCTGACAAGGTTTGACACTTCTGAGGTCAACAGGTCCCATGTTTTTGGACTATGATGAAAAGCTTTCAGGATATACAAGGCTTGATCAGAACTCCCATCCAATTGAACTGGAGCAAAATCTTCAGTATCTTTTTAGTTGCTGCCTGTTTTTCTTCACTTATTCTAAAACATTCCTGTTCTTTTAGGGTAACACAGTGTTAGGCATCTAAGAAATACCATTTGTAGATAAGTAGTTTTCTCCAATGCTTCTTTCCTCACCTCAATTACTAGCTTGTGATCTGGACAAGGTAAGAAAAAAAATGACCTGAAAAAAACTTCTGAATCTGTAGTTTCTTTTGCTTTTTTCTGTTCTTTTCATTCTTCTTTCTTTTTTTTTTTTTTTTTTTTTTTTTTTTATCATTCTAACAGGGAAAATTCTGGGATACAGGAAATACAAAAAGCCATACACCAACCCTAACATTGTAGAGCAAGCATGACTGTAAGTGCCCTTCTTTGAAACACTTGTAAAGGATATAATTCTGAAGCCGGGAGGGGGGACCTGTGAGAGGAGACTGAATTCAGACACAGCATGCTGTGTAACCAAACAAAAGAGTGTTGCCTTTCATTGTTTAATATTCCTAGCAGTAAGGTGGTACCACTTAGGATGTTGAAAAGTAACACATGGTGGGGCATATAATTAAGTGAAGCCTGAAGAATAATTATGCAAGTACAGCTCAGCATAATGAGGAACCAGGGCTGGGTTTTTTTAATATCATATTTTGACATTAAGTACAAAATTGAAATGTGACGCTAATGCGTCTGTTGGAAATGGAAGGAACCTGCAGATAGAGGCATTTCAAAGAAAAAAAGACTATTTTTACCTTCTGCAGAATAGTGCCATTCCATATTTTATTTAAGTAAAATAAAGTTTTATTCATTAAGGGTTTGATGTAATTTCAGAAGAATAATGTGAGAATTTCCATTGATCTAAATGGAAACTGGCTCTGTCCCTCTGTTGAAATATTTATATTTTTCTCTGTAGTTACACAAATAAAATGTCACAATTAGTCTGAAAACTGCAATGCATGCCAGTTAAAGTTTCTAGGCTCTTCAGAAGAAGTTATTGTAAACTGAGGATTTCAGCATGAGCCTGTTCATGAGGAATAGATCTAGGGTTGCCACAACAGCAGTTTTTTGCTCCCACTGCTGAAGATTACAAGACAGTTTAATTAATAAGGCATTTGGAAGAGTGAAAAGATGTCTGTCCAAGATAATTCTCCAATTCTGGGACATCGCTTGAGTGGCAATGGGTTTTTCTCTCACTACGTGAGGTGTATTTTAAAAGGAGAACTAGAAGGTATTTGATCTTTATGCCTGTTGCTGCCATTGCACTCTAGGCACAGGGGTTACGATAATAACATCTCTAAGCAACACTTTGCTGGTGCTAGTTGGACCTTTAGCACTGCTCTGAAATAGGGGAGCAATTCAGTTGCCTATGCTAAAGGTATCTACTGCTGTCATTAGGCTCCCTAAACTACCCCAGGTGTCTGCATGGGACTGGCAGATCCACAACAGGACTTGGAGTGACCCTATACCTTTTGAGAGTGCAGCTAGAGCCGAGCCAGGATATCCTAAGGTGCCATTAAGGCAGTAGGTGCTTGTATTTAGGCAATCAATAGCCTCATAAATTTTCCATAGTTTCCTTTACTCTTCCACAAAATAAGAGTCCAAGAGAAATAAATTAAGATTTATTTATACTCATATAATCACTTAACGAGATGAAAAATCATAAGATAGAATAGAGTTATAGAAATCCATGAAAAAATCAAAAGAAATTCTGATGGAAAATAATGTTTTCTGAGAATGCTGCTGATTGTCTCCTTAAATCCATTATATCAAGCTTTAGCAACAGAGGGAAGTTTGGGGAAAATTATTCTTCTGATGCTGAGATCAAGAGATCCTTCCTTCTGTCTCTGTTAGATTTTTATACACATATATTAACCTCAGGAAGGTTTTGGTAGAAATATTTATCTCTTTAACCTGTAAAAGCTTCACTTCTTGGTGCCAAGAGAGATGTCAAGTCAATGGTGTTTCACCCTGAATTCAGGTGGTGTCTTATACTCCTAGATTCTATAATTTCATATCAGTATTCTCTAGAAAGCTGAAGAAACAATTTTGCATCTGAGAAAAAACTAGAACTTTGAGTTCACATCTCTGTACAGGCTCCTTCAGCATTTGGAAACATCCATCTATGTAAGGTTTTTGTATTTAATTGTTTTCACTGATACGCATTAGACGTAAATATGGCCAGTGTTGGCTGGTCTGTATTATTACAAAGTAATGATAAGGAAACCTGAATTATTGGTACAGTACCTAAAAGAGAAAGAAAGAAAATGTCTTTTGCTTCTAGGTATAGGACACACCCATTTGAATGAAGATAATTTAAAATATAATTTAAAAGTTCATTTAAAATTTTGCTTGGAAGACAAACACAGAGATAAGGTGACCAGAGCACAAAATCACTTAGATCTCTACAAGTAAAAATGTATGTTCTTATTGTAGAAAAGAAGTTGGCTGACCCTGCTGTTCATGTCTGACAACCTGACCCATAAACATTAGGAAGAAGCTACCTGCCAAGAATGCTCAATTTACATTGCCTGCCACATCTTTACAGCTAGAACAGAAGATGCCTAAAAGCTTTTTTTTTTTTTCTTTTTTTTTTTTTTTTCCTCCTTAATAGCAGGGGAAAAGTTTACCTTCCCTTGAATCTGAAGTAGGAGAGTGAGTCATTCTAGTTCTTTATACTGTAAAGTTGGAGGCATTGCAGAGGACACTGTTCTGTACTATAGAATCAAAAGGAGCATTTCAGGTGTAATTCTCTCCAGTGACTTGCGCACCATGCCTACTGGGTGCTTTTCTGAAACTGTACAGATTTCTCTGTCTGTCGCTGTCCCAAAGCATGCACTGGCTCCACCCTATAGCTGCGTGGCTTTCTCAGAGCAGAGATTTTCCAACTCTGTTCCAAAAAGAGTAGAGCTAGACTCAATAACTAAAGAACTGCCAACAAATAAAATACAGGGCCAGCCTCCACCCCACCCCCTGTGATACTTTCATACATTGATCCGAAAGCACCAACCCACAGTACAGAATTCTTCCCTGCGGTGAGGTCTCTAGGCGTCAAAATGCACTTTTATAAATTTTCTACTAAAAGCTACAGTTCAACCTATTGGTTAAATCCCATCAGGCATGCATTTGGAGGAGCTCAGCTCTGATCCTTGTTCTGGCATTAACTTTCTCTGCTTCATTGGGAACGCTGTATATAATTAGAAGTCCTTTTCCCAAGCTTAAGTTAAGGACGACAACTCTTTCTAAAGAGCTCTGGAATTCACAGATGAAAGCCGATGGGTTGGTCCTGAGTTAAACTTGTCAGTGGCCACTTGCTAAAACCGCCCACTGACTGCAGGGCAGTGCTGTTACTCCGTGTACCCAGTTCCTCTGAGGGTGATGTGGTAATGCCAGAGCCTGACTGAGTCTTTCTGGCATGGTGCTGCCCTTCATGGAAATGTTATGTGTCAGAGGAACAACCAGAAAAGACTGTAAGTCAAATCCGCAGCCCTGCTAGCCTCAGAGAGTTGCTCCAGTTTGTATGCTAGAGACTCTTAGTATTAAAAATGCCCAGAGAGAGGCAATTACCAGCAGGTTTTTAAAAATATTTTTATCATTTTTTTTTTCCCCTTCTGTACTTCAGAAGGATAATGAACAGGAAAATGGATTCCCCAAAAAAGTAAAGCTAACCTTTTCAGTTATTAAGTATGCCTTGGTTTGCATTCTCTTTGAATCTGGGGTGCAGGTGTGACTTTTTCTCAAGCTGCTTTTCCATAATTAGTTATAAAAACCTGTCAAGACTTTTCACAAAGCACATTCTTTGAAAGCGTGGCTTTTTCACTTATTTTTATTTATTTATTCTTTGAGCAACAACCATATAAGACCTCTTTAAAGGTAAACAGCAGGAGCAAGCCCAGGCAGCAAATGTAGCACACCAAGTCTTTTCTTACAATTTCTTTCCCTTCCTCCCCCTTTGCCCCCCTCTCCACTGCAAATAAAGGACTGAAGGAAGGGAAAAAAAGGCTTACACAGCAACATTTGCATCCCTGCCTTTACTTAGTCACACTTTCCTAGCTTGAGGTGGTATGCATTATTGAAGAGTGTCCAGCGCTCTCAAGTAAATATGTGCCACTCAAATAAATAACTACCTACTATACTTCTCTGTATTCCTAGGCAGTGTTTAGGACAATCCATATGTAGCACAGTTTTCATTTCTCATTCCTACTTTCATTTTTCAGGAAATACATTTTTAGCAAATGTCTCAAATGTACAGGGGCTGATCAGAATGAAGTAACAAATTATGCTAATTGTTGAACCAACGTGGTAGTATTGTGGCAGACCAATATTTATTTGTGGCTGCCTGTTTTCAGTCATCTAAGTTCATGCTCAAGCTAAAGGTCTGTTCAGTAACTGGTATTGTGAGATTGTGGGTCTGATGTCAAGTGTCCAGCTTAAAATCTTGGGTTCATGTTGCATAGAAGTATAGTTAGTTATTATCTCAGAATTAATTAACCAGTATAAATTAATTTAGGAAGATCTTCCTTTTATTGCAACCTGACACAAGGAATCTGCAACAATATTTAGTAAATTACAACTTGAGCAATTCCCCATTAACTGCATAATTTCTCTCATACATTCTGCTTCTCTAAGTTGTCCCACTAAACATTTTACTACTTCTAAGTTAAGATAGTTATAACGGGCTCAACAGTGTCTGAGATTTAAAAAGAAAGCTTTCAGAGGTAATGTATAGTTGTTCCTCCTTTTTATGACTACCTGATAAAGGTTAGTCATTTACAATGTCCTTGAATTGTGGTTTATTTAACTGATATCTACCTGTATGTTTTTGGTGTATGGCTACTAGTCTGATCTCCTAGCAACATGCAATTGTACCAAGGTTATGTAGTAGAACTCTTATAATCATATGAGCTGGATAATGCTTCACTGGTTTCCTAAGCCATTTGGGGTTTGATATTTTAGCAATCTCCATTGACTTTGGTAAGGTATTTAAGGTAAAACACTCAACATTTCACCATATGGTGAAAAGGCCTCTGACATATCTCCAGAGGAGATGTAAAAAAAAAAAAAAAAAAAAAAAAAAAAAAAAAAAAAAAAAAAATAAAAGAATTTTTAACATTTTCCAAATTTCTTTCAGAGATAAATTCACACCTTCTTTAATATTAAAATGACTGCATAATTTTTGCATGTACATGTGTATATTTATACATAGGAAGAAGGTACACAGGGCTCTTTCTACTGGGCATTCAGGTGTATTGAGCAGTATCAGTGAAGCTTTCTCTATGCCAGGTGTTTCCAAGTGTATAATGCCCCCTGACTATATGTGAACAGCTTGTATTCATGTTACAAGTTGTAAAAATCATTATTCCTGTATATGGTGTATGTCAGAGAAACTGCTACCTGTATCAGGAATGATGGACACGAGTTGGGGTGCCAGAAGAGTCTGGGCATTCAAAAAAATTGCCTGACATATTCACTGTTTCACTGGGTTCCACACAGCAATCAATATCTTGATTTGTACATTTGGGTTAAAGCATTCATTCTTTCAGGTGCAGGGTTCAGGATAATTTATCTTCTGAACCCAAGGGTTTCAAATACACAGCCCCACCCTGCAAGGAGAGTGTCCTAAACAGGACTGTAGGCTGTTTTGGATAAATATATTTGCTGCAGTCCTCAACTGTGAAACATTTTGCCATAAGATATTGTGCAAGAAAAAAAAAAAAGGTTCAGAAATTAATAAGACACCTTCCTTTCATGAATGCCCATTGATGAGTGTTAAATGTACTAGCCTTGATGCAACTGGTGGCTTAAAAAAAACAAACCAAATGAAACCAACCAACCAAAAAAAAAAAATAAATGGGTGGGGAAAACCTTAATTTTCTTGCTGCTGCAAGGCAGAAAGTGGTGTCAGTCCATATTTCATTTGTTTCTTACACTATTTCTTTAAGCAACCTCTGCTAACCATTGTAAGACATGATACTGAGTGACCTTTGGTCTGTTCCAGCATAGCTCCCATTATGTTCTTAATGACACATCTCTGTACTCTTTTACACCACAGGACCCAACTTCAATCTCGGAGAGGGTGTACTGGGCTGTGGGAATGAAGTGCCTCGGAGCGTGAGGGAGGCTGCTTCCTCAGGGCCCCCCGCCTCCCTCTTACAGAAGCTGGAACTTGTACCATGCATGAGGCAAGGCTACAAAGGTTACCTCACGGTGAGGTCATTGAAAAGCTGGTTTCTATTTCTGTCCCTGACAGTGCTGCAGAATTTTTGCCTGATGCTAGGCAAGCTGCTTAAAACACGTTTTTCAGAGTGCTGACTAATGACCTTTCCCATTTCTCTAAGACCTGCTTTTGATACTTGGTGGCAGGAGCTCCCCAAATGAGAAGGCAGCCGGTGCTGATGGACTGGTGTGGAGGCTGCAGTCTTTGGGAGCTGTGATTCGAGCAGGGTGGAGCAGGCAGAGTGCTTGAGTCTGAGTCAACCCAGACAGTGGGCTCCCCAAATCAGTAGTTCTTAATGTTGGTGCTTTAGCTACCCAGTGTAAAATGAACATAATATTACAGTCATACTTTATAGGCAGTTGTAAAAGTAAGTCATTGCTGTTCAGGAAATATAGTCATGGGCACCACAGAGAAGTCTAAACAAATGTCTTCAAAGGAGAATTTGAATAATGCAGTGCAAACAAGACCTAAGGCCACACTTTACAAAAAGAAAGATAAAAAAATTTTTGAACACCTCATTATTTTCCTGAATGTAATCCATTCTTGTACTGAGTAAGACAGGGGTTATGTGTCAGTATCTGACCAAGTAATAAAAATCCAAGAATGAATTTACACTGCAGAGGTGACCTTTTCTGCATGTCTGTCATCTGCTTTTATTTTCTGGCACTGAGGGTTTTTTTTTTTAAGATGGCATATGTGTGCAATATGCATACAAGCTAATATGAAAATGAGGTTAGCTGTGCTCATAAAACTCTCAATAACTTAAGAAAAAATCAGTGACCTTATTTATTTATTTTTTCCTTGCTGATGCTATCCAAAGACAAGGTAATTTGTAATCTGAGGGCCAAGCTGCTAATAGCTGATTTTAGGAACAAGAAATGGTACCGTGGCTGCCAGAGGCGATGGGACCCCGGAGTCACCTGGTGTCACCAGCCATCTGTCAAAGATTCTTGAGGGGGGCACTCCATTAGTTTCAGTGCCACCATCAAAGTCAGGGGAATGTTCTCCTGATATTTTCTATAGATTGCCTGATGTTTTCTGGATAAGCACGTCTGTAGCCTCAGAATATATTTCTAAAGAGAAATTAGGATACTTACAGCAAAACAATTATGCCTTTTCATCCAAAGAACAGTACCATACAAAATTGAAGCTTTGGGAAAATGAATCAGAAACTTGGAAAGCTGTGATGACTTGAGAAGTGTGATGTAGCTTGCACAAAGGATTTGGAACAAATTTATCAGGTATGTTAGCTTGCTGGGCACATTTTTTTTTCAAAATTGAATTGTGTGAAAATTATTCATGGGTTTTTTATGTCTAGCACATACTTGAACATAGATTTTGTATTATCCTAAAATAGACAGCCAGTTAGTAAAGTAAGAAATGGTCTTTACATTTTGAAAGTTGGCTTTTAAAACTTATACTAGACTTTTGCTCTAGTGTGAGCTAACAGGTTTCCACAGACAAACTACTGAAGTTCCCTTGTGTATCACATTGTACATTGCCTTTCTATAAAATGGTAGTAACAAAGTACAATCCTTACTAAATGAAGGACAAGGAAAGGAAGGAACAAAAATCATTGAATAGCTGTCAGCCACATATTTCTACTGCTATTCTTCATTAAAACATATGGTTCCTTCTAAACTTTGTGGATGATGCTAGCTTTTGCTTCTGTGTCTTTTTTTAATCTTCAGGCTTTCTAAATCCCAATCCCTGCAAAACCTCCTTAATATTTTAAACCAGAAATGAACAATCCTTTTTATTTTATACCCTTTGGGAGAAACAGATTGATTCTTTGGGGGGGTAAGGGATATTGGATTTACATGTGTGAAGAATTGATGGAAGAAAGCTCAGCTGAAATAAATTAATTCTGTGTTTAGTGCTGAAAGCAATAAAGGGTCATTTCTCAGCTAAGCACCTGTGAAAATTTTGTGTCCCATATTCACAAACCTCCTGCAGCACAGAAAATTTATTGATTACAGTGAGAAGGCATTATTGCTGGGATCTCATGGTCATAGCGTGAGAGCTGATATCTGGCAGTTAGACCTGATCCCATGGAGGCCTTCAAAGATCAGCAGATTGGCCTTAAACTGGAAACAGCCTGAGTTCCAGATGCTGGAATTACATCTTCACAGAAGCAGTGTAAGGCAAATTAACTGATGCTGATTAAGAATACACATACATTTCTTCATAAGACTTGTTTTCAGCTGTCTATAACTTTTTTGTGGGCTTTATTTCTCTTTTGTGCTTGAAATTTGACATGTAAGTTCTCTAAGACAGAAACTCATACTTTAGATGCTAAGCAAGTTTATCTCTTTTCTGACAAAACCAGAAAGAAAGAAAAGCCATTACCTTATGTAGTTTTCTTATCTAATCTAATTTCATAATACATCTATTGGTATTGTTTAGAAATGAAGAAGCTGGAAGAACAAAGTCCTCGGATCTCAGCTGTGGATTGCATCAGTCTGGGAAAAAGTTTGCTGCACTTTTTCACTGTCCTGGTTTTCATCTAGGACAGAGTTAGTTTTCACCAGAAGCTGGGACAGGACACAGCCAGGACATGTCACCCAAACTACCCAAAGGGGTACTCCATATGACCGTATGACATAATGTTCAGCATATAAGGGGGGCCAGCTGGGGAGGAGGGGCCACTGCTCAGGGACAGGCTGGGCATCAGGTCAGGTGGGGAAATTGCATTGTGTATCACCTGCTTTGTATACTCTGTTGTAAGTGCTGTTGTTATTTTCCTCTTCCTTTGCTGTCCTAGTAAGTTATCCTTATTCCAACTGATGAGTTTTAACTTTTAGAATCATAGAATCATCTAGGTTGGAAAAGACCTTNTTCGAGGTGCGGCCTCACCAGCGCCGAGTACAGGGGCACAATCACTTCCCTACTCCTGCTGGCCACACTATTCCTGATACAAGCCAGGATGCCATTGGCCTTCTTGGCCACCTGGGCACACTGCTGGCTCATATTCAGCCGGCTGTCAACCAGTACCCCCAGGTCCTTCTCTGCCATTGCTTTTTCCTCTGATTATCCTCCTAGTCCCACTGAGGGGGTAATGGTGGGTGAGTGGCCATGTGGTGCTCAGCTGCTAGCTGGGGCTAAACCATGACATTCACATGAAGGAGAATTTAAAAGCATCCATATCCTTTATTTCCTCTTAGCTGGCTATGGTATTAACCATGCAGAGATAACCAGGGAACACGAGTAGACAGTCCTGACTCCAATAAAAGTGTCTGTATTATGGCAATGTGATTTTGCTTGTTACAGATTCTAAAAGGAATTTCAAATTACAGGTAGGTAGGTAAATAGGTAGTTATTCAAATAACCTGTGCTACTGCCTAAAAGAAAACCTTCAGAAACTGATGTCATTAAGTATACAGGAAAAGTTTTAGTTCTCCTGATAAAGAAGGTATACTTAAGAAACTTCACACATATACATTCATAACAGTCTGGATACTTCAGAAAAAGACTGTTAAAGGGATGGGGAGTAACATTGGTGCAAAAATCACATCATTAATTTTAGGCTGTTTTAAATATCTAACTTGAAAGCTCACATGCACAAAACACACACATTTACTGTTTCTCAGAGAGGCACCTACCTTAGCCCATTGACTGACAGAGGACTTGAGCTTCCCCTGTTTTGGTCTTCTGAATGACATCAATGTTCAAGACCAAAATAACTACAATAAATATTCTCCATTGTCTTGTAATGATTGCCTGATTGCTTTTTTTCTTTTCTGTGTGTGAGTCAAAAGATGAATTCTTTAACTGCCTACTGAATAAATTCAACTAGGAATCTGCTCTTCCTCTCTGTTACATCATCATCAGTAATAAATATTCTGCAGCTGGAATTCATCTGATAGGTTTGCTGGTGATATATGAGCCAGAGTGAAATCCTGTGCAATCTTTCACAGCTGTCTTGGTTTTGCAGTGCTAACAGTACAAAATGTTTGTTTTAGTTGGTAAAGTAAGCAGATATACATCAAGTGCATATGGGGATTATATCAGTAGAGTAAGAATATGGTATTTTTCATAATCATTTTTCAAGCTGTAACTGCACTTTAAAGCTTTGAATGTGGTGACACAGCTAGTTTGACAGCATCACCACTTTAAGCCTTTTAACATCACTGCAGGATACATTAACACACCCAGCTTTGCCATAAAAGAGAAGATCACATTCAAGCCCTGAAGTAATAAACTAAGTGCTTCAACAAACATTGTCAGCAGCTAACCACCCACCCTCTGCCTGGGGTAAGCATTTCTAGCCACTGAACTTCAACCCACCTTCTCTTTAATTAAGAAAGAAAGAAAGAATGCTGCTCTTGAAATTATATTTAGAGTACAAATCTGACATTGTAACCATGTGATATACAGAAAAAGAAAACAATCACTGTGGAATTTCAGAAGCATGCTATGGTTCAGCATATTTTGTCATAACACTAGTATGTAATATGACGTGCTAAAATATAATTTTCTTAGCCTTAGATTTTCCAGATTTATTTTTCAGAATGAAGAGTAGACGTTTGTTCTTGCCTGGCATAAGCAGATGTTCATGTGTGTACTTAAGTATGGCAATTTTCTTAGTATCAATTTGCTTAGAAAAAACATGAGCTTTGTATACATTTGTAACTTAATTATGTTTTGAATGTAATAATTCACTGAAAAAACATAATTCCAGTCAGCATATTTTAAAGAATTCATCAAGAGAACAAGGTGACTTGTTCTTTAGGTGACTGTCCACTAAACATCCAGTTCATACTTGTTTATGGATGATGGTGTAGGATTCACCTACAGCAACATAAACTTTGCAGCAATGCAATCTCATAATAAAAATTTATTTGCTAGTAAAATATATGAATTTTATTTCAAAGGGGACTGAATCTTTATGTGTGCTTAAAATTACAGGATCTGCTTACAGGGTGCCAAGAATATTTCCATTAGAATCTCAGTCCTGTTACTAGAACTAATGCACTGCTGGTGAAATAACTGGTCACATGGTGATTGTGCAGAGCTGCAGTGACGAATCACAAAGAGGATAGTACTTTTGTGCTGTCACCTCTTAAATCCTGCTCGATTCTGAATACAGCAAGAATGCTCACCCATGTAGATCGACATATCTGAGGAAATGTGCAATACTAATCAAATCATTTGTAGCTTCTTACAGTGGAACACTGGGTCTTTGTAGACAGCAACAAATTAGCTATTTTCTTTCCTGAATCTAAGGCACCTGAGCCATATTGCAGGTTCCCATGTTCTTTTTTTTTTTCTTTTTTTTTTCTGTCCAGAATTATTATTAAATTTACTGTGCTTGACTTTTTGAGTTCACAGGAGCCTACCTGAGGAATTATGGAGAGAAAAACTAGAAAGACTCCTAAAGATTGTTAAGTCCAGCTGCTACGTCTAAGGGTGATCATGCTGTGCTGTATCTAATTATGTTTCTCCAGCCTATTCTGGACCCCTGCTCTACCCAGGAATGGCATTTTACAACCTTCTCAGGAAATGTATTCTGCTTCTCATCCTTCATTATGAAAATTAAACGTATGTATATATATTACTTTTATATATAGAGGGATTCTAATCTATCTTTCTTTAAATGAGCCCCGTTATGTTGTGTTCTATCCCTAGTGACGTGAAGAAAGCATTTACTCCACCCTCTTCATCAGTGGCAAGTACCAGTGTTCCACGTCTACCCCTTCACGTTTCTTCATCCTGTCTAATACAAGCCCAGCTCTTTCATCAGTGACTGTTTGCTTAGACTACTGATCTGTCCTCATGCTCTTCTCTTATTCATGCACAGCTCTTCTTTTTGTTATTGGAAAGCTATACTTCATTACTCTATAAATGGTATTTCTTTTTAACATGGCCTGAATAATGCCTAAGAAAATTCTTTGAAATTACCTTTTCATAACTAATTTTTGTTTTTATTTTAAAAGAATTTATAACATCGCAGTGCAGCACATATGATGTTGCCATTGCTAGTAACAGACCGCAGGCTATGCATTAAGCTCACAGCACATGCTTCAGTGCTTGTTGGACTATATTTGGACTTCTCTTGGCCTTTTGGAGCCATGTTTTAGCTTGTGTATCTAAAAACAATTATCTAATGCTCAGGGGCCTGTTACTTCCTATATTTAAGCTTCTTTACAATTCTATGGTGTATATATGTTATAAACATATGCAAGCATACATGCTTTTATAGAGAGAGAGATGTGTAATCAACAGGTTGTAATAATAAGTAGTTATTCTGTGTAAATGAGCTATCCATGATCCCAGAATAAAACGCTTCATAGAGAAGTATGGGCATGAGTTGGCAGGAGAGGCACAGGAGGATATAGGAGACTGAGGGCTGTAAACATCTCAGAGTGATTACTGCTCATCAAAGAAAGGTAAATTTGGGAGTCAGCTAAAGTTACTTCATGGTAACTAAAGAAATAAAGTGAACAAGTATCCAATACCACATATAGCAAATTTGGATATAAAGTGGAGGTGTAGACAGAGTAGCGTAGAGCATATTAGTAAACACATAAAAATTTCCCCAAGTGGCCCCCGTAATAAGGAAGAAGAAATCGTCAGTGTCAGCGTCATACTCCTGCCAGCACAGGACACAGCGCGCTTGGCAGCTTGCCATTGATTGACCGAGGAGCCAAAGGGGCAGTGGAAGGGTGAGTGATGGCAAAGAAAGGCGATAGACACTAGAAGGTTTGTGTGTGTGTCATTTTAGCCATATTTAATTTTAACTATAAGTATTAGGGTCACTGTAAAGGGCACTAGTAACAATTCTCTGGTTAGTCTGTTAAGATTTAATTGGACTAACAATATAATTCTTGGATATGTTCCTTTCGTCCATAAGAACATTTTGAGTCTAATAAACTAGTAAAAATAAAAGCACCCTCTGTAACTTGGTGCAACAAATTGGTAATAAAATATATATGAGGCTAGGTATTTTCAATTTACAAGCAGTTATAATATTTAGTCAAAATGGTAAAATAAATATACTTCTCAACAATATTTTGATATTAGTCTTCATTAATTAATGAAAGCAAAAAAACATTTATTGGCTACTTAAAGCAAGTTAGTGAAAGTAAGCAAAGTTTTTTGAATATGAACAACTCTTTCAGTCAAAGGCCTGAGCTACTTGTTCAGAAGCAGCAAATTGAAATTTAAAGATCAAGTCACTGTAAGTATGCAAAAATGTTTTGTGTTCATGTATATAAAGTATTTTATTTCATGATTCATTATAAATCAAGGCTGTGCCCACACTTACTAATTGCAGTGTTCTCTTGTTGGGCCTGCTTGTAAAGGATGCTGATTGCGTTAGTACATACACGATCTAGATTAATTTATTTCTTGAAGGTAGAGCTGAGCAAAATTACAAATTATCTTTCTGAAAATATTTTGTATGTTCCACAGTTGTTTTTAACTTTGAGATTTTTGTTTCTTATTTATCTTTAGGGTTCGGAAGCCTCCCTTTCGTGAAGTAAAAAGGTGTCAGATGAGCAGTGTCACACTCAAATGAATGATTTATTTTTTGTGTGTTTTGTGGATGGGGGAATCATAAGACTCTTTCTTAGCTCTGCTTCTAAGGAGCCTGGAAGAGGGAGAAGATAATGCTGGACTGGGTGACCAGTAATTAAGTTTTCTTTTTTTGCTATGTATATATTGAACACCAGAGTAGATCTGTCCCTAGCATAAGGAAATATAGCATTACAGTTAACAGTCCTATTTTAATTACAATATGTGATGATTTAACTTGTGCTGCCTTATGAGGCAGGTTCTTGTAAGAATTAAATAACTGCAGGAAAGTTTGAGAGAAAAGGGTGTCATGAACATGGAAAAAAGCAGCCTTGTCAGATTTACTTATATATTTACATGGTCTCAAAAGACTGTGATGGTATATGTGGCAGATAGAGGCTCACTGTGTTGATTTTTCTGCTGCTGCACTGAGTGGAATCATTCCCACTGATCCAAATACTGAAGCAGTGTGATTACTTGAATCCCTGCAACATGATATTTGCTAGTTCAAAGCTATACTCTTCTTGTTGAGCTGAATGTGCACTGAAATATAAGCTTTTGACATGATACAAACCCAAAAGCTATGCTAACTTTCATGTACTAAACACAATGAACCACCTCTCTAACTTCAGAAGTCCTCAGCATAGACGTTCTGTCAAAGCTACAAATTGAAGATTTCTTTTTAATCATTGGAAACAGAGGATATAATTTAAATATTTGCTTAAATATGAATTACATCTTTGACTCCATTGATCATGGACTGATTTTTATTGACTCAAAAGGAAGCTTGAGGTGACTAGTTCAGATATAGATCTTTGGTTGAATATTCCTACATTATTCAGATAGCCCGTTACACTCAAAATGTTGTATTGGTAAAACAGAAACAGACCTTACATGCAAAGCTAAAAAAATATTATTAGTGTAATTGAAATCATAAAACTTTAATCAAGCAATTATTAGTTCAGATCTAATTAGTGCATGGAAAAAAAGAAAAAAAAAAGAAAGTAAAGAAAAAAAACTATTGCAGAAAAAGGCTTAACAAATACAAATAAGAACAATACAGTTAAAATTGTTATACGCACACTTTCTAGTACCTACCTGTCCTGGTTTTGGCTGCTATAATATTAATTTTCTTCCTAGCAGCTGGTATAGTGCCATGTTTTGGATTTAGGATGATAATAATGTTGACAACACACTGATGTTTTTAGTTGTTGCCAAGCAGTCAAGAACTTTTCAGCTTCTCATACTGGCCTGCCAACGAGAAGGCATGGGGCACCCAGTAAAATGAGAGGGGACACAGTCAGGGCAGCTGACCCAAACTGGCCCATGTGATGTCATGGTCTGTAGATGATTGAGGGATGGGACAGGAGGTGGTGCAGCTCAGGAAACAGCTGAGCATCGGCTTTGGGTGTGCATCACTTGTTTTGTATATTCTTTATTATTACTATTATCATCATCATTATTATTATTGTTATTAAAGTTAATTTTAAGATTAAGATTTTTCATTATTATCTTCCTTTTCTGTCCTGTGAAACTGTCGCTATCTCAACCCACAAGTTTTACCTCTTCTTTTCCATTCTCTCCCCTATCACTGGGGGCAAGGGGGGTGAGCAAACATCTGTGTGGCTGTTTTAGCTGCTTGCTGGGTTAAACCACGACACTACACCTTTTCTCTGCTGTTGTGCTCACTCATCCAGAGCACTCTGAGTCCTAAGGTGAGTGGCTTCAGTCTGGCTGAGGGGGAAGAGGGCACTTACAAGGAGCTGACAGTATCACAGATTCTTCACCAGGAGGACAGTATGCTATTGATGGGGTTTCTTTCTCTTTTTTTTTTTTTTCCAGAAAAAGTTTGAAATTGATCACAATGGTATATTTTTCCTCACTCTAGGGTCTACTTGGGGCTAATGTTATGTTTTCTAACATGCATTATACCTGGATCTTCCTTGGTCTGCAAGTACATTACACACTCAGATTTCCTATATGTATTTTAGATATGTTGAATATTTGTTCACTGTTCTCTTTGTTACCCTTGAAATGGTTTTACCCAGCTCCCATGGTTGCATTTGTTTATCTGCCCTTTTGTGAGTTGTTTCTATCCCTACAGTCTTCAATGTCATCCTGTCTCTTACCATTCCATGTCTGCACTCCCCTACACAGCATCCCTCATCCTCCCTTTTCAAGAGCTCTGCTGTCATACCAGGTCTGTTTATCCACATTGCGTCATTATACTGCAGTTTTGAATATTCTAGTTTACATAGAATAGCTGTTTGTTACTACAATGCATCTAAAAATTATGGTTATACCGTAAAAAAACCCCAAGAAATAAAATAAATTAGGCATAGCCACCTGGTCATTGGAGAAATTGCTGTCGTAGCTAAATATGCCAAAACAAAGTTCCAGGCAGGTAAAAACCAAGTTTGGACAAAGCATGCCTGAGGGGCCTCAGCCCTGAGGACTTTCAGCATCAGTGGCCTGCTCCTCACCCTGGCAGTACTGATTTACCAGGCTACAGGGCTGCAAGTCCCTCCCAGCAGTGCCCATGGCAGCAATGGCAGAAGGACCAGGAGTATTAGCAGTAGGACAGCATTTAACTACTTGGGTCACTCGGATTACTGACATCTAGAATAATGAGGATATTGAACCTCTATCTGGGATTTTCAGAAATGGATTTGCCTACTGTATAAATATTGAGTTGCAATGAGATGTTACACTACAAGAAGCTGATGATTTCTGTTTTCTTCTCTAGTTGCTGAGATTCTCGTTTCACAGATTGCACAGTATTAGCTCCACTCATCCATGCCACCCTGCAAATGAGACCACATGACTGTTGCCAATAGCTTGAACATGACGATACTTCTTACCTGTGAAGGTGTGTTGAAAAGATGTGGGAAATGTAGGGACCAAATTAATAAAGTTATATTAAAACTAGCTGGGATTTAGGACAGCGTTTTAGCTGGTTTAAACATGGATCTACCCCATGTATCATAGGATGATAGAATCATAAAATGGTTTGAGTTGGGACCTCAAAGATCATCTAGTTCCAACCCCTCTTACCACAGCCAAGGACACCCTCCACTAGACTAGGTTGTATGAATGAAAAAATCTTATTCTGAGCTCAAAAGAGAAAAATAATACCTCACTGTGACAGGCACTTATAAAGGAATCACATAGAAAGAGGAAAATGGAATTGTTTTCTTCTCCTATTGACTGTTGGCCAATAGCATCAGCAGCATTTCATGAAACAGGGAGTTGCAAATGACTGCAGAAGGGAAAGAATGTGGACATTTATGGATGAAGAGATGTAGTGAGAGGATGACAAGCACTATTAAACTGCTGCAGTGCTCACTGTCAGTGAAGGAAGGGCACAAGTCCCTTTCAGCGTGTTTCCGGCTTGCTCAGCAATGATACTGCACAGCAAGAGGTGGTTCATTACAGCCAGCAACTGGAGGAGACTGACACACAGCAGCTGCTGTAAGATGCTGATGGCTGTTGGTGGGTCCACAGATCCATTTGAAGAGGATAAAATCCAGAGAATGTGTGCGAAAACTTCTTTGGTCTGAAACCACCTATTTTGTGGTTTCTTTTTCTCTTAATAATTTGATTAATTCCTAA
>VXBL01018527.1:743838-766155 GCA_013400195.1 Aramus guarauna
AAAAAAAAAAAAAAGTTAACTATTTGTGAAGGTGTCCCATAGACATTTAGGAAAACCCATGAAGGCACATAGTCTTTGTGGGATGACAAATTGGTACATAGATGAAAAGCAGGTATCTTTTTGCTAATGAGTCTTTTGTACGGGCATGGAAATGTGCTACAAATAAGTGGGTCTTTCTGGCAAACTCTTAGGAAGTTTATGGACAGTAAAGTATCTATGGTGTTGATCTTAGGTGTCAGTATATTCATTGATTCTGCCAGGTTAATTGTGTGCTAGTGGCATTGAGATGCCCTAAGTTGTGTGTCCCTGTACACTGCACAGGGACACTGGAAAAATTTTAGCTTCATTGAAGCAGTATTCCTTTCAGAGTCCCTTGGTGTGAAGGGAAATCTGCAGTATATCAGGTCTCTTTTGGATCTGCAGTACAATTCTCTCTTCCTAGGCAACACTTACTTAAATGTCAAAGTTATTTTTTCACGGATACTGACATGATACTAACTGGCATATCTTAAAATGTTTTGCTAGAGAATTTGCCACAAAATTTCAATAAAATAATAGTATGAAAAAAATTAAGAAGAGCAGATCGCTTGTAGAAGTTGACAATAGTTTTGTGAGAAATATCAAATTGAAAATGGCCATTTTCATGACCATTTTCAGAGAAAAAGAATGCATCTATCTAATCTATCCATCCATCCATCCATCTATCCCTACAAAGAGAGAGAAAGAAGTGCTGGAGAAGATACATAAGAATGTGTCTGTCTATGTGTGCATATGTATACTTGTAAATACACGCCAGCCAGGTCAAAAAAATACACTTAAGTTGATAGTAGGAGTCATTATACACCCTGGTGAAGCCAGCTCAGTAGAGGTGAGATTAGTTCCTTTCTACTTTTCCAGTTGTAGAGTGTTTCAAGAGCCAGAAGTGCTGCCAGCATAATTTAAACAGACCAGGCTGCCGTTCTACATTACAGATGCTTTTCCTAGGTTGCCTGTGGGTAGTTCTGCAACCTGCAGCTGTCAAGGGTATTTGGAGCAGCCATAGCACTGAGTGCTATCATTTCCTGCTGCTCAAAGTGGGCTGGAGCTTACATGGAGAGACCTTCAGTTTGGCTCTCTCTAGTGGGCATGTGACTTTACATAGCCCTGGAAAAATATGTATGAACATGTTAGTGTGTGTGTGTATGCAGATGAGTGGGTTGGGAATTTCTCCTCCTACAGAAGTCTTTCTCTCTCGAGTTCATTGATAGCCTCCACAACTTTATAACAACCCCTTTTCATGGCATCAGGGATTTACTACATTCCAGAAGAACACTGTGGTTCCATTCCCAATGTGGTAATGTAAAATGCCCGATAGAGCTGCCTGGCTGGTTAAATAGCTACACTTGCCACCTGGGTCCTGGGGCAGGAGATGTGAGCAAAGTCCCCCAGTCATCTGCAGCCCAGGGCCACCTGCCAGGATGCATCCCTATGCAGAGACAGTGTGCAAGGGTCGCTCTTCCTACTGGGACAAATACATCCTGGCACTGCCATGGAGTAAGAAACAAGTCATTCTGATAACCTAATTGAACTCTATATAATTTATTTTCCCCTCCTTAGATTTCATATCAAACTACTCTGCAATTTATTTTTCAGTATCAAAAATAAATGTACCTGTTGTTTATTTTCTTGATTGCTGTGTTCAGTTACTGAGAACCAAAATGAACATTAACTTATAGACTTCCATGAAAATATTTTATTTTATACCTACTTTTTCATGGAAAAACAATATAGATTTGTTTCCTGCTCTCACAATCTAAATATTGTTAGAGAAAAGTCTGGCTACACTTCAAAGTCAAGGAGCATATGAAAATCACTGTGATAAATTATATGTTGTGGGCACAGCAGAATTTACTGTGGAGAATAGAAACCTGTGGATCCTTTTCTGTCAGAAAATTGTGTGCATGTGGGTTGGTGTGTAAGCATGTTCCTGGTATTTATCCCATTGATAATCTGCACTCATTAATGTGTGTGTACACATTTTTATTTGGATAATTATCATCAGGATATTTGTTTTATGTCACTCTGGACTCTAGCTAGAATTTGCAAAAGACTCTAAGGAAACTGAATCTGCAAATCACTTTGAAAGTCAATGGGATATGTGCATATACTTGGTTTAGGCAGCACTGAAAACACAGCTGACACAGATGTGTGTTCACATCAACAGCAGAAATTCCAGTGTCAATGAATGAAAAAGGTTATGTCTCTCTAGGATGATTTTACAGGGCAGAAGAATTATGCAAGGGAGTTGTATGTAATGTAACCACATTCCCTGTACTATTTTATTAGGGAGGAAAAGTTCACTGCCATGACATCTGAAGAAGACCATGAAGATCCTTTCCTGAAGACTGTAATGAGAACAGGTTACATTTCTATCTAGTTCCACATTCTCATTACAAGCTTTTTAATGAGAAGGGATTAATTTTCTGCCATTTTCCACTCTCATTACTACTCAGTCAAGGGAATGAGGTATCAGGAGTTTAATGCCTAATTTATATTCAATGAATCTTAGTAGTGAGCTGCACTCTTTTGACCTTTTCAATATTTTATACTTTGATTGGGTGGTCACTTGACTCCTGCATTGTTTATAGCCTTATTATGCTAGCATATAGAAGAAAAAGTGGACTGGCTATCCAATCAAACTGCAAAATAACAGAAAGGTCAATTTAATACCATATACATGTATCAGTTCAAGAATGTACATAGCATTAAACTTTGGAAATCTTCTTCCTGTCAGACCTACAGGAAGGAAAATAGCACTCCAGTCCATGTGATCAAGCCTGCATCCAGAACTGGGGATGAGAAGAAACTAGGTATAATCTGTAGTGACTGGGGTTGCCTTTACTTCCTTCTTAAATACTCACTTAAACCTATGAGCAATGGGGTAAAGATTTGCAAAAGTACTTTGTTATCTTTTACATTTTGCTTACCGGTACATTACACAAGGACCAATGACTGCAGAAGGAGCAAGATGATGAAGAATGAGGTCCATTGTACTGCAAGTAGTTAACACTTCTTAAAATGTTCATTAGATATCTATGTGACATATTGTAATAGATTTGTATAAGACTTGTACAGTAAAAGTGAGATGATATAGGGGTCAATTGGAAAATTTAAAATCTGTGAAAAATTGAACTGTAATGCCAGACTCTTAAAAAAGCCCAGAACACCTACAACCAAAATTACAAAAACAATATGATGTATTTCTGATACATCATTTGAATTGACTTGACTAAGCAACCAAAACTTTGGAATCAAATTTTCTCTGAAATGCATACCTTAACTAAATTTATACAAGAATGAAACTTCTTCTTCTCTCTTAGTTTCTTTCAGATTTACTGCAGCCCAAATATACCAAAAAAACCCTACACACTGCAAAGAACTGTACCTTGAAAATAGGATACCTAATTTATTTCTTGTTTAAAGTGGATTGAGTTCAAATTTATGGCTACAAAGATACTTTTACATATCTTAATTTGGAGTCACTTGCAGAAGTGATGAAATTCAAAATTACCAGCAGAGAAACATTTGGAAAAGAAAGAAATAGTTAAAAAAAATAATAATCCATTTGATTTTTATGTGAAGCCTTCTTTTTTTTTTTCTTTTTTCTTTCTTTAATTTTTTTTTAATTAACAGAGCCTGTTTACAGAGCTCAGATAGTTATTCTTTTTAACCTGATAAATAATTAACTTATACCACTTCATTACTGGAAAGAAATATAATTGATGTTCTGTAACTCTCTATATAATAAACACACTATTCATGCCTTAACTATTAATTCTCAAAATCCATGTTCAACAGTCAGTTATAATTAATTTGCCATACAATACATGTCTTATTAAATGTAAATTAAATCCAATTTGAGACTCATTGTTTAAAGCATTACTCAGAATGTCATTGCTGGACTCCCCCAAAGAAACATCATTTAATACAGTTTGTGAGGCCAGAGGGAGAAATAACAGTTTGGGTAATGAGGGTACTATCAGACCTGTGCCATTTTAACTGAAAGAAAAATTAATATATGAGATCCTTGCAAGACATATTGGAAAGAAGAAAGTGACAAATGTAATAATGTGAATACTGAAGGGACTCTTCACCTTAAATGAGCCCAGTCAAATACATTCTTAGCCTCAATCATACCAAACTGAAATAGAAGAAACAAAAGATACATGCCTACTTCAGTAAAAGCAAAACAGAAGTCATTACTGAAGAACATGGTGGAGTAAGTCACCATTCCAAATAATATATGATTATGTCCTTTGTCCATAAACCCAATGCAGGTTTAAGGATCAGAAAGTTATTTCAGTTACTCTACAAGTACCCAAGTAGTGAAGCAGAAATATTTTGCATTTATCATGATGAAAGAACTTCAGATGGACAGTATGTACAATGGAGTAGCTGAGAATAAAAATTTGTTGGGCAGGTGGTAAAACAACAGATTAGAAAAATAGGTCTGAATATCACTCAGGACTTTTCTTGTGTTTTGCTAAGGTAATACATTTCAAGACAATACAGCTGACTTTCTTGCAAGGTTCTTTGCCTTTCCATTATAGGAAGCTCTTATCATTAAGTTGAAGTGATGCTTTCACTAGATTAGATGTCGTTACTTCAGTATAGTACGCATCATAAATTAAAAGGAAAAATTCTCAACACAATCCTTACATATAGTTACAATGGGTTAATAATGGAGCAAACTATAGGTATGAAAAATCCAACGTATTGAGAGCATGACAAGCACAACGTATTCTCTGGTTTTTTTTGTTTTGTTTTGTTTTTTTTTTCTCATAAGCTTGCTGTTGTATCAACAACTGTATTCCTCTGATCTGATGTCTTTGATGAGTAAATACAAAGCTGAGCAATACATGGTTACTGTATAAGAACAGATACCTGTTGAGTGTTATTTTGAGACTTTATATAAACAAAATATGCAGCAAAAGATGATGAAGCAACAATTAATTATCTAGAGTAACTGGGAATATTCTGAAGGGAGATTACTGTTTATGTGGTATTTATTCAGTCCATTAATAGTCCATTAATATTCATAGGCTCCTGGCACAAGTCAATTGGCTTTATGCCTGGTTTACCACTTGGTTTGGTATGTCATGTCATGCTTAGCAGTATCAATAATGTACGTAAACATAGGCATGTATAAACACCACGTGCAATCACTATACTTATAGATAGAATCATAGAATCATAGAAACATTTAGGTTGGAAAAGACCTTTACATTCATCAAGTCCAACTGTAGATAAATATAGGATGAAATCTATCTTGTTTTTATTTAAAATTAAACACTGTGCAGTAGTTGTTACATAAAAGAGAAGGAGAAAAAAAAAGCATTCTCTTCATTTTGTTAACTCTCACACTTGTGTTTTACTGGTTTTATTCTGATGCTTCCAGTTCCCTGTGATAACAATAAGAGTTAAAGGCACTTTGGGCCTTGCAAGACTGAATCATATCTTATAGGTTTCCAAAGGGTCTAAGTCATCTAAGAGTCCTAAGTCCCTTTTTCAGAAATGAATTAGGAATTTGAGTCAAAAACCCTCAGGGTAGTCTTGCAACCACAGATACGTGAGCCAACTTTAAATTGACTAGCTCAGGTACTTGTAGCAGTCTAATTGTGGCAACACTGTGTTTACTGCATCCTATATTAAGTCCTATGTTCCTCTGAGGATTTGGGCTTACAAAAATACTTCACTTTTGAAAATGGAACTTGGGCTTCTAAATCACTTAGGTGTCTTAATGCATTTTATTCTTTATCCCTAGGTACCCTATTTTTTCTGCTGCGTTGTTGTGGGGCATCAACAATATATTTTCTATGGAGACTTTCTGTTCATAATATCTTTCAGAGCAATTATATAGCATCATGGGGTGAACACATCTGCTGCTACTTTCTGGGGGAGAAGAATGCAAAAGAATTCACTGAAGACTCACCAAGGACTCTAGTGAGGTCTCCATGAAAACATTGGATGTTTTGTGCTTTAGTGCCATACTGTGAAAGTTAGGAAAATAAAATAAACTTGTCCTTTACCTCTCAGCTAGATCCTTATCCTCTGGTGCCAGTCTACTTTGTACAGCATTTTTTTTTTCCTTGTGTGGAGGTCAAAGATGAAATGTTTTATTTGATGAAATTTAATTCAGTATGCAATTGGTCTCCTGTGATCAGAAAGTAACATAAGAAGTAGGAAGTAAAATACATTCCTCTGGGTATTCCTGGAGAATACACACCTGTCATTGAACTAGCTGATTTGCAGATTTCATTTCTGTTGCACATAAAATCACAGCTTGGTAATTTTATTTTATTTTATTTTTAGGCAGTAAATAACTTAGCTCATATTACAAAGGAATCTGCAATGCCACAAGAAGGAATGACAGAACAACAAATTAAAGATGAACAGCTCTTGAAAGTCTGAAAGTTCTGAAAATGCTTAAAAGACAGGTTCTTTCTGCTGCTGTCAGTTGACCTGGTACTCACTCGTGCTCCCTAGCTATCCTTAAATATCCACCTCTTCAGCAGCATGGTATTCCACAAAGCTCTTAGCTCTGTTAGCCCTATATAAACTCTTGGTCACTTTCAATTACTGACGGAATTTTACAATGCCCTTTGTATCTTTTACCTTTTTCATTAGAAACGCTCTTTGATACAGAAAAAAATAAAAATTCAAAATTTGTCTTTACCTATGACCCCTAGGTTAGCCTTCACCCCCCCAAAAAAAACCCCAACCAACCAATAAACACTCAGCTCCAGAATGGCAAAGCTGGGATTCATTAGCATTAATGATATAAAACTTTTCGTGCATCTCCATCTTCTTTTACTGGATTTTTGCCCATTCCTTCTGCCAACTCTTTTTTTCATGCATTTTTCAGCACTTGGTGCTTTTCATATCTATCTTCTGCAATAAACAGATTGCCTGAATGTCAGCTTTAAATTTTTTAAAGTAAATTTCTCCTTTTTTTATTTTATTGGAGAGCAATTCCAGAACAGGAGCTAGTGACTCCAAGGAGTAAATAATAGAATTTTGATAATAACTCCTGCTTTAAAAAAATAATTATTCTTTTTCACTAAACTCATGATTTTTTACTGTGCAATTTGTTGGACAATTAAATTTATTAATTTTTAAGTCTTTTTATATTGAGTTTCTTTCTTCTTTCTTTCTCTACTTGTCCATTCTACCCATTATGGCTTTTAGAGTGATGTGCTGACTTGTCAAGTCATGTGTCATTTGTCTCTCTCCCCTGTCATTTTCATGAACCCTTCAAACTGATTGACATGTAAAGTGGCAGGAGGCATATCAAAAGGTAGGGCTAGCAGGTAGACCAGCTGTTATCTTATGTTAGGGAAACTGTATTTTCTCCATCTTAGTTCTGCTGAATCATGTTCTGTTAGTGTATTAATTTTAATGAAGGTTTCATCTTTCCAGCCTATGGTTCTTTCTGCTTTTGTACTTCTCCTAAGTATTGCTGTGTATTGTCCTTCTCTTCCTCCCTTGTCTCTGAGAAATGAACATAAGTCATGGTACTATTTGCAAAGTCTCATGGAAACTTTAGTTCTGGAACTCCTATGTTCCAGTACTGTCTCTAGAGCACTGCTTTCTAGGTACATTACACCTCTTAAAGTGCTCTAAAGTTTCCTCTTTGCAGTTGATTTCCATGATGAATCATTTTGGGACTCAGGTGAGGGGGAAAAAAAAAAGTCAAACTTACACAAACTGAAAAAGTTTTGGGTTCTTTCAATGCTGTCTTTGAAAAGAAACAGATACAGAAGGAGAGAAGGAATTGCCTTCATCAAGTAGCCACTTATTTTTAAATTATTTCTGTCAGGCACATTTTTTCAATCAGTTGCATTTTATGGAAAGTTAGATGACTGCATTACATCCATAGAAGTAACTGCTGAACACATTTTTCAAAAAATAGAGAACACGGAATCTCAGATGATGAGTGAACAATCCTCTTGCAACTGGATTTTGTAATGACAACAGCAAGATATTCAAGAGTTGTCACATTGCAAATTATTCATTTGAGATTAGAATTGGTCCCTCAGTGTCGTGTGATCTGAAAACATGTATGACCAATCAATTATCTTCATACACATACAAAATTAAATTTACACAAACTATCTAGTCATACACTCATCCAGTAATAAGCTTTGGTCTTTAATACTTATTATATAGACATTTAACAACTTTCAGTGCCCTAAGAATTTCTTCTTCTGTCCTCAGTCCCAATTCTGATACTGCTGTGCATGGAAAGTAGCATTAGAGATGTAGAGAAGCTCTTGAATAAGCTCTGTGTTATTCACATGGGCAGGGATCCCAGAGCAAAGGCTAAACTTTTGGTGTTCCCAAACAGAGCAGGAAAGGGAGCGTTAATTCTGACATACAAGGTAAAATGGAAGCAATATGAGGCAGAGCATGGTAAAGGATTAGGATTCCTGGGTTTACTGCAGCTGTGGACTATAGAAGCAATCTGGGACCTCCCTTGCTTCTTAGAAGCCATTACTAATTGCTACAGGAGGATCACGTTTTATGCCTTTCTGGCCAGCTGGACAAAGAGAGCTGTGCGCTCTGTGCAAATTAAGCAGTGCTTGGTTACTACCCTAAGAGTTGTAGCCCTGTGAAAGTGTTCAGAGCATTCAGGATTAGTGCACCATGGTGCTCCAAATACTTCTTTTCCATGGAGGCATTAAGTAATCTACTCTCCTTAACACCATGCCCCATCAGCTCCACAAATTTATTCAAAGGATGGTCTTGCCTTTGGCTGCCAACAAAGACAAATATGCTAGTTGGAAAGCAAACATCAAACCCTACAATTTCCCAGAGGACATCAAATCCCAGAGGACAGCTGTGACGCCTTCTGAAGTAAGCTGTCTTGGGACCATGTTATGGTTGGTTCATCTAACATCTTCCTTATCTGAAATAGCATTTGTTGAAGGTGAGAGTCTTCCAGGATTTATCTTTCTTCTTTTCCATATTTAAAAATATTCCTCACTATAAAATCGTGTATTTTTCAGTGTCTGAATAATGTCCAGACTCACCATCATTAGAATAATGACTCTAAAATTAAAAATGAAAGGGAACAAGCCACTGACTAGCTTCAGAAGGATTGGGTAGAGGAGTAGAGAGGATTAATGTGGAAATGCAAGGAGAATGAAGAATTTGGAATATATGGCAGGAAAAAAGCAGACAATAGAGGTGGGAAAAAAGGAGAGTAAGAATTTAAGACATAAGGAGGTAAGGGAGACATCCAGCAGAAAGAGAGTGTCTGACTGACTCCATTTAACTGCACTTGGAGGCTACTTGGCTCTTCAAGGAACACAAAGCACCCTTGAGTATGAATTATATGAGAAGCTCCAGAGGCCAGTTTGTCTGGAGCTGAAGCTGACTATTCACCTATTCATTTTAATTTAAAAATGTGACTGCAAATGTTCATAGAAAAGGAATATGAATAAGGTAGTCATATCTTTATGCTTGGGTCTGTTTGGCTGAAGAATTAAACTGCTTACTTACCCCTAAGTTTACTTAAGCTCTGCATAAAGCAAGACCATCAGAAAGGCATAAAAGCTGAGCACATGGAATCCAGTAGAATGCGTATGTGGGTTATTTTGAATAATAGTTGGTGTGCATGCACACACATCTTCTGTACTCAAAGACCATGACTGACATTTGACTGGGAGGAACACAAGCAGGGTCAGTACATTGCTCAATAGCTCTCACTCCACTTGCATTTCTACAGATTTCACACTGGAAGAAAAATCCAGATAGAACCTACAGAATTCAAACCAAATAGAAAATCCAGTAGGATATGTTCAAAACAAAGCATTCAGTAATGTCTTCATATTCAGCACTTTCTAGTGTAAGTGCTAGGAAAGAAGGCATGAATTTCAGAGAGAAAAGGTGTCATAGGATTTTATCATGACATATAGTTTTTGTCATCATAAGAGGAAAGCTTGATTGGATAGAAACACTGAGAAAATAACACTTTGTTCCAAATATCTATGAACACTGAGAAAGTTTTCCTGAACCTGGTTATGGTTGGGGCCTGTAATTCACATTAGAGACCTTATATAAACATCTTCCTGCTTTTTAGGTGAGGCATCAGGCCTTGTCGTAGGAATCTTGGCTACAACTAATCAGCTGGTGCAGCTGAGTGAAGAAGGCATTGAAGTGCTCTTTGTGACCCATGACTCTAAAGTAATTTAAATCAAATATATCTTCAGGTACACATTAGAGCAGCCATAAAGATACCTTAAGCTGAAGGAGCTGTCACATCTCAAGGACAAAGAGCATCGTCTGTATTTGATTCCTACAGTATCATTTAACTATCATGAAAGAGTAACACAGCAATTGATTCTGCATTTGAAGACACCTTTTTTTAAATAACATTTAGGAACATAGATCTTCATGTCACTTTACCCCAGCACAGAGCAACGCAAGGTCAGAACCCTTAGGAACAATCTCCCATTGATTCTTTGCACTGTTTACCCAATATCACAAGCATAAAGCAAGATCTGAATCTCACAAAATGTATGTAATGAATGATTTTATCTGTTTTAGGCTTTGATAACTCCAAGAAAATGTGATAAAACAATTGCAAAAATCTAAATGTTTTGGAACAAACCACTGCAACTGCATGCTACTGAATTTTAAGACTATTCTGATCTGGATATGGGTCTGGATCTGAGGGTGTTTTAATCCTCTCACCACACCACTGTGTACAGTGTTATCTGTACTAGTCTTGGCCCAGCAAGCTGGTATTATCTGCTGCAAAATGCTATCCAGTAATGAGAAAACTTTAGCTGGTCTGCTTCTAAACTTTGAGGTGATGACAAATAAGCTTTCCAAAACTATTGACAACTGTATAGATTCTCCATTTACATTACCTGTATTTTAAAAGCTGTGTCACCAGGAATCAGCTCATCAAATTCATTCCCAGCTGCAAGGTGATGGTGCATTGACAATACCTGGTTAGCTTCCCAGTCTGCTTTTCTGAAAGATACAAGTCTTCTCAAGAGAATAAAATGCAGGCACTATTGAAGAAAGAAGCAGAATAAATCAGTCAAATGATACCGTGCTTCTCTTCTTTTGTATTTCAGGGAATACTGAATTAAGCTTCTGTGCTTTTAAAATTGCAGTTTTCACAAAGACAGTTTGGAATCAGTAAATATCTAAATGCCAGAACTAGCTTATTCAAGTTTTCTTGTGGGTATTCACCTCAATATCATCCACATTATGCATTTAGAAGTGAGCTTGATTGCTGCATTCTGAGCTGTTTCTTTTTCCTGTGCCTTCCCAGATTTTGATCTCTGCAATACTAGGATACAGAGGAAAATGCAAAGCATATAGTTTTGTTCAATCAGAACTCAGATATCATCTGATTTTGACCTGAATGTTCCCTTTCATATCTGTTGGTGACATCTAGTAGAGATGGAAACCTGCCTAAGAAACAATGGCTAATCACAATAAGAGTAATATTCCTCAACTCTTGTATAGATTGCTATCTTACTTTTTCATTAACTACTATTCATAGGAGCAAAGATGGATCATCTTAGTCGCAGAAAGACTTTAATTGACCCCACATATTCAAGAGGCCAAGGTAAGAAAAGAATGTCTGCAGCAGCAGAGATGAGGTTCCAACAACAATGAACATACTGCTTTTCCTGGCTAGTAGATTTCCTCATGCACACTATCACTCCATCTCCCATCGTTTGCCCTACATACACTTTCTTCAAGCAAAAGACGTGAACAAGTGTGATTACACCCTCTTTTCACACCATAAATATTAGGACCACCGATAAGTGGTATCTCCTCCTGACTAGAAGAAGGAGGTAAAAAAGCCAGTCAAGGAGCAGTTCACAGAGGGCATGGGACAAAGCACGATGGTAGTTGAACCCGGATTTCCAAGGGGGGAGCTTTACTGTCTCAGGGTACTGATCTCAGCTGACTTGCAGCAGGTAACTGGTCAAAACTGACTTATCTTACATGGAGACACTGCATGACAGTGAAGGGAGACATTTGCTACTGGCTTAGGAGATGTCTGATTGATTTCTGGCTAGTGGAGCAATTTGGAAGTCTGCCTTTGCTGGGGATGCAACTACAGCCCGTGAATTTGTCTTGCCATGGCAGTTCCTTTGTGTCCATTGCTCACTGTCAGGTTCTTTTCTTCTCTATCCTTTCAGATTTGGAGAGGAAGAGATCTTCAAGCCATATAAACTATTTCTCTTTCTGTCATTATTCAAACCTATAAATGTAAGCAGCTCCTGTTGTGTGAGAAGTGCTCAATTATATTATGTGGGAAGTGTCATGAAATCTGATCTCTCATTAGTTAAACAGGACACTCCATGGTCCCTCTCCACTGAAGGTCTGGGTACCACTGCTTCACATTAAACTATTAATTTAAATGGTCTTTGGCCATCTTCAAAACCAAATAAAATTAGACACCTTTCCTATTTCCCTGTCCTGGAGCTATGCAGAGAACAAATTCTGAACCGTTACAAATTGCTGATTCAGTCTAGCATTGGAACTAATATTTATCTTTGAGAAGGTAATGCTCAATAAATGGAAGCTGCATAATAATTAGTAGACTTCCCTTCCTTTTATTTTTCTGGGTGCCTTCTGGAAAAATTTTCACTGACTTTTCAAAGTAAATGTTATTGTATTAAGTGATGATATCAACGATAGTGAAATAAGAACAAAAGATAGAGACAAAAAAATAATATAAGCCTGTTTTCAGCATGCCACAAAGTAATATTTATACTGTTTAGTCCCTAATGTTACAGGAGAAAATGGAGCAAAGAAATTTGTAAAGAAGCATAGGCTGTAGGATGATATGCAAAACAAACATTGTCATACACAGTGGGGAAAACAAAACAAAACAAAAACAAACCACAAAAAAAGCAACAAACACCCCCCACCCCCCCACCCCCCCCACTAATGTGGAACTCTGTGACGCTATATCATAATATCTATTCTTGCACTCAATCCAGCCACATTTAACCAGGTCTATTTCTGTTTGAACATTCTCAAAAAAACTTGGACTACTTTAGAAGTCAGGCTCATTAGCAAAAAAATAATCATTAATATATGGAAGTAATATTCAAGGTTTTCAAGTGACCACTAAACTTGGTGGTTCCACTTGAAAGTATTTTAATGCCAATTCAGAAAAAAAAAATAAAAATTGAAAGGGCTCACCAACATGTTTGGACTCAGAGGCTAGGCTGTATGAGTAAAGTAAACACTGCCTGGGGATGTTGCTGGGCCCTGGAAGTTGTGGTCTGTCCTGAAGGAATGCTACCCAGTGCACCAGGGGCTGGTGTTGACTTGGATGTTCGCAGAAAATTCCTATGTACGTTTCTCAAGTGCCAGCAGGCGGTTTGTGTGCCAGTGCTCCATTCTGTGTGGCCCAGTGTTTTACTAGCAAAGGGGCAGGCTATCCAGCAGTCTTGCTGATGATGGACTAAGTTTTTGAAGGGCCCTAAGAGAATTTGGAGCAAAGCTTCCAAGGAACGTCAAAGCAGCTTCACAAAACATTGGCCTTAGTGGGTATTTTAACCTTCAAAATAGTTGCTAAAGCTTCAAACCATAGTAATTTATGGTCTCAAATTTTTAATGTAGCCAGAGAATGCTAAGGTGATTTTGTCCGATAAGTTTCCATCATAATTCTAGGCCCCAAAAGTAGTTCCTCTTTACATTTTTGTTGAGGGATAAGTGAGTCCTCAGCAAGTGTAGTTCAGCTGAGCAAAATTTTTGTTTTAGCTTAAATGAAGTTTTGCGGGGGAACTTTCTCTCTCAGCTGGAAGTGCAAATGGGTATTGGCCATGGGTTGGTCCTGCTGTCAATGATAATGGGAAAATTGATGGTAGATGACAGGAACAATTTGTTAAGAGCTCCAGCTAACTCCTCTCACAATTTAAAAATGTCTAATGTCATTGGTTGCTAGATGAACTGGCAGTTCTGAAGAACAGATGGGACTGCAAAATCAGGGCTTGATAAAGCATGCCAGAGGTGGGGCTAGATCTCGTTTTGAGCCTTTGTTAATGAGTGTGGGTAGGGATTGTTTCCCCAGTCTGGAATGGTTTACAGCAGTGTGAAATTTCTATGCATACATAGCAAACTCTCATCCCCCCACCTGCAGTATGCCCATGATTTCTCTAGAAACATGTGTCATCGCATACAATATGATCACTAATATAGTGGGAGGTGGTATTAGATAACAGTTTGCTAGCATATTCTTGTGTATTAGCAAAATACATTGAAGTTGTATGAGAGTTTTTATTCAGTTTTGAAGTGCTTTAAGATATTACTTGCTAATAATTAATATAGTAGAGAAAGACTGACTTCAGTCTATCATGAGGACCAAATTAAGGTTTTAAGTCTGGTCTTTTCAATAGGAGCCAAGAGGTAGACACTGGAATACATTGTAACCAATTAAGAGACAAAAGAGGTACACCAGCAGAATCAGCAAATGTTTGGGTAGTAGTTTGAATCTCACCCATCTATTATTGGTAAACCATAGTAAATGGTAATTAACTTTAGTGTTTTTAACAAGCTCTTTGACTTTGTACTGAAGTGGACTAGGAGCTGCCACATCATTACTATAGCTCAGCTGTTGGGGTGGTAACCTTTAGGGAAAGGGTGGTAGTGAACAGCTGGTAGGCAGCATGCAAGGTCTGTGGTTTCCTAAGTATTGTTACAAAACCCTCCATCAAAATATTAAACCAAATCAGGTAGGGCTGATCATAAAAGCAGATCACAAATAAAGGAAGATATCAAGCCATTTCATTAAAAAATTAAGTATCAGAAGTTGAGGGATCATTGCTATTAGAAATTCAAGAGTACAAATTGTAAATCACTTTGTGAGAGCTTTTATTTTGATGTAAACACTTTGAAATGTTTCCACTTGCAGTAACTCCAGGGTATCAATAAGCATATCTGCACCCATATTCAGATAAGTTTCTGAAGCAGCTCTGGTCCTTGCATCATTGTTTATATTTATTTAGACATTTTAAGATCAAACAGGGTTGTGAATACATAGCAGAAAATTGACTGGCTTGCAGAAACCCACTTTTAGTAGGACTTTAAATTCTAGTATTTGAAATAGTATCATGATTTTATCCACTGTCATAATGTACATAAATATTCACTAAAATAGGGAATGAGTTGGAAATGTCCAGTTTTCCAGGTAAGTTCCCTACCAACCAAATTATCAAGTTATTCTTGTCCTTCCTCTTTAGCTCAATAAAGATTTAAATATTTCAACAAGGACGAACAGCATCAATAGGAGAGCTGGAGAGTAGTACACTTCCAAAAAATCTTGTGGCAATAGGTATAGTATTCTCTCTTGAAAGCGGATCCCTAAAAATTGGAGAAACTTTTGATGCATTCTCACATCTCATGAGTGCTGAGGTATTCAATGAAAGTTAACTACCATCTGCCTCCTGATTTTGCAAAACATGTCTGAATCTAAAAACTTCATTCCTATTGCTTTTTTGGGCTAAAACTATCCCAACGGGAGCAGAAGCAATTTTTGTTAAAAGGGGTATAAATGGCTTCCCTTCCCTTCCCTTCCCTTCCCTTCCCTTCCCTTCCCTTCCCTTCCCTTCCCTTTCCCTTCCCTTCCCGCCCTTTTTGTTTTGTGTTTTTGAATGCAGAATAACAGAGAGGAAAACCTTTTCTTTTACATCCATTCAACCTAGTCTGGTTCTCCTTCCTTCACCTCTGTTTGCCTGGATGGGCAAATGAGGAATCAGTTAATAGAACAGAACAGAACGGAACGGAATGGAATAGAACAGAACAGAACAGAACAGAACAGAACACAACACAACACAACAGAAAAGGCTATCTCAGTTGGAAGGGACCTACAACAACCATTTAGTCCAACTACCTGACCACTTCAAGTCTGACCAAGTTAAAGTATGCTGTTAAGGGCATTGTACAGATGTCTCTTAAACATTGACAGGCTTGGGGCATTTACCACCTTTCAAGGAAGCTTATTCCATGGTTTGACCACACTCTTGTGGTTGACACCCAATTTAAGCTAAAGTTGAAAAAATCCATATGTTTTCACCAGCTGCTTCTGTTGTGATGTGTTGTATGATGGGTCACAAGTACTGAGACATCTAACGTGGTGCCTGGTAAATGCTGATGGAAACACTGATGAGATTAAAAAGTTTCTAAAGAGGTGTTTATGTGCTGCAGTCCTTCAGAAGGATGATTTGTCACCATATTAGCTGATGTGCTTTCTTTTGTAGGATAACATAGTGGATCCCACTCTATAGGTTTTCCCTTTATCAAGAAACGGTCTTTTGTGTTGCATTGCCTTTGCTTCTGCTGTCACACAGAGATGCTATTGCAATGAATGCATCTTGCACATCAAACAAGCTATCTATCCTGCTGCACTGTATGCGTCTCTTGGTGACTAATTAACCTGTATGACCTCTATGTTAACTAATCTGTATGACCTCTACATCACTCAAAAACTTGGACTTTTATACACTTAGCATAATCTTCTCCCCTTTCTCATACACATTATTGCTAATTGCACACCACTCTGCATACAATTTTGCCTTGCTGTGTTTGAGATAAGTGTTACCAGCTATTTCTTCTACTTTTTTCCTCCATTATTTTGTCCTTCAGAGGCTACAGTGTACTACCTGGACACTACTACATACTTTTTAAAGTGTGGCTATCAATATGGGATAAGAAGTGAGAATGAATTCCTGGCTAAGATATGAACTGATACCTCCATGAACTTCTCGTTCTTGTGCAAGGGAAAGAATGTACAGCTTTTAGGGTTTTAGTACAAAACTACAGTATTTGTTACTTTTCAGGGGCTACTCTGAATTCTGATTTGGCTATTACTTTTCAACACAAAGATGGATATGTTGTAGGTCAGACATAATAACCCCTCTATGGCTTATCAAAGTCAAACAATTTCAGAAAAAGAGATACCAAGGGTTGTAATATCCCCAAAAATAAAGTCTTACACTCTCAAAGAGAGTAAAGCACTTGCAAAGTTTAAATTGGCATCAATAGCTGAATGAGGCTGATATAGCCCTAGAAGTATAGACAATTAGACTTGCATTACTCCAGAAGAGACATACTTGGGTACAAGACAAACTAACAGTCGTAAAAGCAAACAGTGTTTAAAATCCCAGTCTGTAACACTCAGAGCATTTAAGTAATTTTGACAGAAAAAAAATTAATGCATACTACTTCAGATTTCTGGGGGAAAAAGTAAAAAAAAAATCTGTTACTTTTTCCTTTCCAATCATCTAGTAATTAATCATCAAATCTTTGGCATGATACAGTTCAAGTACAAATAAGCAAAATTTTCACATTATTTGCAGCTTTTTTTTCCCTGTGGCTCAGTTAGCTTTTATTGGCCTTGAATATTCCTTCTAAATGCTCAGGTACACAAATTCCAAGATCAAAAATACCCACTTCAAATCCCAAAGCAGAGTATTCCCTACTAAGTGTTTCCCTGATTATTCAGTACCTTGGATGCCATCATTCCTGAAATTATGTTTCCCAAAATTTTAGCATTATTTTAAATTTCAAAAACAATGCTGTATTAACTTTTTTTCCTTTAATGTTGCACCTCTTTTCAACGGATATATCTTCCTTAGCTGGCCTAGTTATCTGTACTACTGGAATACCTAATTTTCTTAATCTCTTGTCTATTAGTTCTTGCTCTCAATTTCTTCGTGTCCTAAGAATGCCTTTCTTTACATGTGAAAGGGGAGAAGTCATGCAATGAAGGCCAAAAACAGCCTTCCTTTTGTCTACTAATGTTATGTTTGTTATGAATTCTTCAGCACTCTTTCTGAATGAGAATTCTGATGAAAAGTTAGGTTGTTTTCCCATTTTGAATGAAATTCTGCTATCAATAGAGAAAATATTTAATGTAGATCATGTGACATCTAAAAATACATAAATGTATGAAAAAGTTATGAAATGGAAAAACTGATCAGGTAATTATTAGGATTCTTTCCTCTTTCCCTCTTGAACAACAACAACAAAAAAATTAAAAATGGATACAGACTTGGTACACAAGGCAACTTAATAAATAGACCCATGTGAAATCAACTAGTAGTGTTTTTGGATGCAACATTTTGACTGTGAGATCAAGCTGAAATTTTAGAAAGGGATTTTTCTATAACAGAAGACAGCAACTTCTTCATGGAAAATGGGAGATACAATAATTTGTTAAAAACCTATCACTGCAAATTAAAAACCTAAAGTACCTTGAAGGTACAGAAGTGTAAGGTTTGTAATGGTAAGATTAATAAAGTAAGATTATTGATGAGATAGAGGAAAATTAAATCAGAGAAAATAATTTTCTCCATTGCCTAGGAGCCCTCCACTTGGAGCTTTTGTTTATCAGATGTCTTCTGAACAGAAGACAAAACAAACAAACAAAAACCTCATAGTCACTTCAAAACTATCTTATAAGAAGAAGTAATTGAGGGGATTCATATTGTGCTTGGGCTCTCATTGGTCATAGATACTGCAGTTTCATAGACTCATAGAATTATACAACAGTTTTGGTTGGAAGGGACCTTTAAAGATCATCTAGTTCCAACCCCTCTGCAGTGGGCAGGGACGTCTTCAACTAGGTCAGGTTGCTCAAAGCCCCATACAACTCGATCCTGAATATTTCCAGGGATGGGGTGTCTACCACCTCTCTGGGCAACATCTTATTTTTCAATCAAAATAATATATTGGTATTGTATGCATTGTAGTAGCATTACCAAACTTTTACTGTATCTTACATTTTTAATGGGGAAATATTACTTCCTGTCATCTCACTCCAATGAGATTATGAGCAAAACCTGTTGATGACTTCTACCTGAAATGGTGTGTAATTTTGAGTTTGTTTTTTTTTAACAAGTTTTATGTTAAACTTGTTGCTATGTACTGCCATATCACTTTTGCATCCAATTTCCCTGTTTATCTCAATTCTTATGTATGGTGTTGAGTCTATAAAATGGCTTCTGACTACATAATTAAATATCTTCTTTTGCCCATGAGAAATTTGTTCACAGTTCATTTATGAGAAGCTCCCACAGTTTTTATTTTCAGAACAGGTTGAAATGTTCTTTTCTTACTTAACTTCATTTTTTACTGAATAATTCATAATATTCTCTTTCCCCCTAAACTACATATGTGGGGGCATTAGAATCTTCTATAAATACTTTTGATAGCTCATTTCCCTCATAGCTAGAATATATCAGATGAAATTAAGATCCCCCATTTGAATGTCTCCACCCAAAATTTTATCTCTCTGAGTTTAGATAAATATTCAGGTTTGTTTTGTTGCGTGGGTTTTTGTTTGGTTGTTTGGGGTTTTTTTTTGTTTTTTTATTTTTTATTTTTTATTTTATTTTTTTTTCCCCTGTAGAATAGTCTGTATTTAAACTTTTGGCCAAGGATCTGATACAGAAGTATTTGAGAAAACTTCATAGTTCTAAATAGTCTGCTTACCGATGTAATTACTAACTCTTGTTAGATATTAGCTGTGTCAGGGAACAGGAAAGACTGTTTGGGCAGTTTAAAGAATCTTGGCATACTAAGCTTTTCTGATGTCAGTGGAGCTTCTATAGGTTTACACCAATACAAGATTGGTTGGGGAGATTATATATTTGATTGAGAGCTTTCCTTGGACTGGATTTTATTGTCTGCATCCTTCACTTTTTATGCACCCATGTCACTGTGTAATTCTCATAAATTTTTCTCTTATTTTGTATAGGTTTTCTCCTATCCAGCCTTATAGAATCAGTGGCACTGAAGGTGTCTCTGAGATTAAAATATCACATGTAAACAATACAATCATCTATTTACGAAATTTAGCAAAAATAACAATTTAACTGAAAATAAGATATAAAAAATAATATTTTTTTTTTCTTTCCTGTGCAGGACTTAATTTCTCTGCTATTATTTTAGCTCTTCAGGCCTATACAGAAAATACATGGTGAGAAGAATCCTTCTTTTTGCATGTCATCCTTGGAAGTAATTTTGGATTTTCTTTTTATTAATTCTGCAGATTTGCATGAGCACAAATGACAGCACATCTAAAAGGAAACAAAGCATATGTCATGACTTGGTGAATTGTCCAGGTTTAACTTAATGCCTGATTTGAAAACCGTACATTTGATCCAGCAATCATTAAGAGATAAAGCTCCAAGGTAGCATTTTCACAGTCACTTGTTAAAGTAAAATGCACTTTAAGTCATGCAATCTAACTCTGAGTTTGAAAAAGAATTGCTTGTAAACATGCCTATGAGAGCAGGAAAGGATAATATCGATCCTTTAGTATTCTGCCTGACTGCACCAGCAGTTCGCATTGCTTGTGTGTCTTTCATTTAACCATGGCAAAATACAGACTAAATGGAAAATTGCTAAACTGATCCCTGTATTACACGTGGAACTTGTAACTATGTAGGTACAGACATTTCCTACTCTAAGGCTGTTTTCAGATGGTTACAGCTTTGAAAAACCCTCATGTCTTGTGAGGAGTTGCTCATGCTGATTACATACCTTAGAATGGATGCTTCAGTAGTCATGTTTCTATTACACTCCATGCTCTATTCCAGGAATTGTTTCTGATGCCTTTATATTGTATTCAAACCTCAGCTAGATACAAGTCATCTTCAACATTTGTGGTTGAACAACTCACTGTAGGTCACTGCTGCTGGAAATTACTTGTCATTTTCATAGTTGAATTCTCTCTCTAAGGATCTTTAAAATATTTTGGCTCAGTACTTCTTATGATTTGAGAAGTATGAGAGTGTCCAGGTCTGTTTGGGTAAGGGCTGGGTTGTCATCAGTACAAAGACTAGATATCTTTGGCTGACTATCAAAATTTATCATTGCAACTTATTTTTCAATCCCAATGTATATGCAGGTTGTTCTGCCACTACAAAACAACAAAACAAGACCCCTAGAAAATGCACAGTTTCACTTTTCATTTATTTTGTTGTTCAAATGTCTTTATTTTGATTTGACCTAGAGAAATCCTAAAACGTATATAACAAGGCAGACAATTAAGTGAGAAAGGAGATATGCTTGAGAGAGATTGCATTTCCAGAAATTTAGCATAAGAGCTTTTGGGGTTTGGGGGTTGGTGTTTGTTTGTTTGTTTGCTTGCTTGCTTTGGTTGGTCTTAGGCGTTTTTGAGAATTTATCAATCTTAGATATTGTTTGTGAGTTTGAGTGGGGTGCCATTTCTGATTGTAAAAGATATCTTATTTTGTTGGTTGTTGTACATGAGTTAGGTGTATGTTCTGGGAACTGTTTGACTTCTGAGAACAGGACACAGACATACTATTGAGTTTAACATCTCTAAGGTGTTTTCTACTCCGACTTTGATGTACTGACAAAGAATACCTTGTAAACAGCTTGTAGAGTTAGAATATGTCCAACTGTCTATAGGAATTTCCAATATAAGGCAGAAGTAAAATCAGAAATCTTAGCTCTAAGAATACCATATTCTTCCAGTACCTGAGAAATGTGAAGCATCTGAAGTTTAAGAAAAGAGCTACAGGTTTTGGTTTTTTTGTTTGTTGTTTTGTTTTGTTTTCTTAATTTTTGGAATAACAGTACTATTACTACTAATTCTACTGCTGCTTCCACTACTACTAGAATTTTCTGTTCCTTGGCCTATAAATTGTACCTCTTCTCTGTGAATCAGGCTTTCACTGAAGGAAAAGGACCATGTGAGGAATTAAGCGTATCCATCAGAATGGAGAATATGGCATAAACAGAAAATGTGATTCTGTATGGACATATTTGCAATGCTAATGTAGTATAAAGAGGCTGTAACATTACTGTAAACCTCTTTTTATTTAGTGCCTCAAGTCACCTTTGCAAATGGCAGAGTTCCTGTCAGCCATACATTTTTTGTCATGGGCTTCTGAATAAATGAATCATCACCAAACAGAATGTTTGATTGCTTCCTTTTCTTTATTTTAAGCTCTGAAAACTCCCCAGATTCACAAAACTAAACAGCTTAAAATAACAAATAATGAAGCCACGTGCATTTGCTCCAATTACATAATTGCTTGGTTTTCTTCCTAGAATATCAGAAAATAATTAGGAGACTACACAAATGGCTGGATGCTTACATGAAATCCACATACTCAGCTCAGAAAACTCACAGTAACAGAATAATGAATTACTGTCATGTACAAGGATGAAAAGAAGAAAAAAAAAAAAAAAAACACAAAAAAACCCAAACCAAAAAACAAATGCCCCCCCCCCCCCCCCCAAAAAAAACCCACAAAA
>VXBL01018527.1:766166-800193 GCA_013400195.1 Aramus guarauna
CCCCCCCCCCCCTCCAAAAAAACCCCAACCAAACAAAAAAAAACCAACAAAAAAAACCACCAAAACCCCAAAACACATGGAAGACTGCATTGCAGGGTCTCTCTAAAACTAATCATTATTATTTTTTTGCCTAATATATGTGTAATCATTCTCTTCAGAACTGTCACAGCTTGAGCTGAAATAATCACTCTATGAGGCAAAAAATCTCTCATTTATGCTGATAAAATGCAACTCATGACAACTTCAATCCTGTGGTTTTGATGTGACTCAGAATAAAACATCTGCAATAAACTAATGTATTGGGGATGCTAAGAACTAGTAGAAGTACACTTTGTTTCAGTTGTGCATCAATTTACTTTGTATGAAAAAAAATAATGTTCACAAGATTTCCTTAAGGAAAATAGAACAATCTCCTCTTGTAGAAGATTAATTCGGGGTCTAGAAATATTAAGAAGTTCTGATGGGGTTAAGAGGTTTAACTGTGCTGAAGAATATGCAAAAACTCTTACGAACTTGTGGCAGGGAGAATTATTATTTGCAGGTGACTTAGCAACTGAGAGCAGAAAGAACAGTTAGAGTAGTGTTAATAGCGTGGTGAGTAGTGAAATACAGTAGTGAAATATGTGTTCCAGGTGGGCATGTAAAAGTAGACAATATTGTATCCATAGGGCTGCATTGTGTGTGTGTTAGTAGATACTATAACCTCTTCTTAGAATTATGGCTATGTACATAATGGCATTCACTGTGTGAAAGAGTAGAGTCTCACTGAAAATTGAAGGTTAATATTCTCTCAAAATCTGATGTTGAAAGTCAGCATTCAAGTTTGATGGACCTAATTTTTTCCCTTATTTACACCATTTTAATGATGATCTAACTCCATTCACTTCAATAAAGCAGTTATGCCTGATGTACAGGGACTGTGTGAGAAGTGGTGCCAAAGAGTGTTGTATAATCTGTTCATAAAAATTCCCACCATCAAACACCTTCTCTGACAACACAGTTCTCAGGTTAAATGCCTGACTGCCCAAAAGTATTTCATTAAAGCCAAATTCTGTCCTTAGGTGCACTCCAAAGAAACATGACTTTGGTCTGTAATACAGAACACAAATCACTGAAGAGGACCAATCCATCCAGCTGTATGTCTTGAAATTAAACCACGCATTTTAAACAGTGAGTTAATTGAACTTACAAACAACAACAACAAAAAGCAATCCATTTTGATTGTATTTTGCAAAATGTCTCAGTATAGAGTCCCCTTCAGCAGCTTTCTCCAAGTGATGCCGTCATTATGCAGGGCAACTTGTAAAATGTGTATGGATGAAGCAAAGTTATAGCCAATGTGCTGAGCATGAACATACTGGAACATCACAATGAGAGTTTCCATTATGTTTGGAAAAAAAAGTTACGAGATAGGGATCTTTATTAATAAATATAATTTTGATAATCTGTGCCATCTCCATGCTAAAAGCTGGTCTCTAGACTCTTCTGTGGCAAATGTAATTTCTGAGGCTGTTTCTGAAAGACCAGATTAGCATAGCCAAGAAATATGAAATATTTACTGATGTTACAAAACAGCAGGC
The DNA here is from genome assembly GCA_013400195.1 of Aramus guarauna. NCBI lineage: Eukaryota > Metazoa > Chordata > Aves > Gruiformes > Aramidae > Aramus > Aramus guarauna. The sequence continues at coordinate 767,747 of VXBL01018527.1, forward strand.
AGGTGGAACAACACATACACTAGAGCAAAGACCTTTAGCACTGAACTTCCCCCCCCCTCTCCCCAGGCCCTCCCCCTCCAATCAAACAGTGGCTGTCCACAAACACTTGAGAGACCTCTGCCAGGTCATACAACAAGCCTCAGCCAATTAGTCATGACAAAGAAGGTGCCACAGCTGGGGTTTACCACTGGAAGTTTCATTTGTCTCCCAGTCTACTCTGAATCCTGCTGGTCTAGCTGTACCGTGACCCTGGGACCCCAGGTGTCCAAAATTGATTGTTGGCAGATTGCAAATTATACTGGCTGGCTGTGCCTGGCTTGCGGGGTCAGGGAGTGAGAGAGGGCCAGTGACGCTGACCTGCAAATGCATGACATAAAGCTGTGGAGAAGCACAGAGCAGCAGTCAGTTGTACGGCTCTCCTGCATGATGCACTGGCCTCAGAGAGGCTGCCCTTGGCCAAGCCCTGCTTTCTGACTGTAGGCTGGGAGGCAGACCACGGAGAGCTTGCTTCAACTTCTGTGGAGACGCCTTTTCCAGAATTGCTCTCACTATTGCTCCTGTCACTTTTGTTGGTTTAAGGATGCATAATAAATGCATTTACTGGGGTTTTATTGTTTGTTTGTTTTGATTTAACCCCAAATATTTACATGCACGGAGAAAACTTAGTAGCTAACTGGAGAGTATGTTCTTGCATTGACAACTACCCTTTTATAATAAGTGAGCATTTATTAACCTGAAAGTGTGACACAGTCCTAGAGCACTCAGATTAGTCAGGCTTCATCAAGCATGAAAAGCCTTGTGTGATACACCACCATAAAAATGTCCTTTTCAGCTGCTGAACTTACATTAAAAAAATACTGACATATGTTGCTGTTGTGCTCTTTCAAAATAAGTGTGCATATATAAACATAAACTCTTTGCCTGACAGAGTAGGGTTTCTAGAATACCACCAGAGGAGAGTTTATCATAAGCTGTGTGTGACCATGTTTATACTGCATATAACTTTTCAAGCCTTATTGCCTTTTTCTTTGTATGTATAATGAAGAGATCTGACCCATGACTAAGATCACACAACCATAAAGGAAATAGTAAATAATATTAAGTCAAAATTTTGAGTTGTGAGTATGCGTAGGAGAAGCTGATGATTTGTCAGATACCTCTGATACATTCTTGCTGTGTTTTGATTTTTGGGGGAGTTTTTTGGGGGTTGTTTACTTTTTTTTTTTTTTAATTGGTTTTGCTGGTTTATCCTGGGAGTTTGGGGTTTTGTGCAGTTGGTTGGTTTGTTTGCTTTTCAGATTAAATACTATTTCCTTGAGTGTAAGGACAAACGACCAAACATCTTCTTATCTCATGACACTCAGACCTAAAGCTCTTATTTCTAATTTAGCATTTTCTCAGAGACAAGTTCTCTGTGCTTCTAGGGATGAGTTTGGTATGTCTTTGATGATGTTTCTCTCCAGATCTGTAGTATTGGTCTGTATTTCCCTATATATTGCCTCTGACAATTTCTGCTTTAGGACTTTGAGATCATAGGTTTCATGTATTTGTCAATTCTTGCTGGATTTATCTTCCTTGAGCATGTTCAAATCTCCCCTTAAACCCTTTAAAATGTAAAATTTTAAAATCCCGTGGCATCTTCAGATGCAACAGATCTGAAAGACAAAACTTATTGAAAGTATTTGTCCATATGGAAAATTGTACTGTGGGAGCTGTTTGTCACAAATGCAATTTTTTAAAGTTTTAATGACTCATGCTACTTACTTTTGGTGATGAAATCCTCTGAAGAAGTGCCAGGGAACATGTTGGTGACAATTTTTCCCTGATCTTTTCCTTGACACACCTATTTCTCACTCAGCCTCTCTATTTGTTTCTTCACACAGATTCACAAGCTTCTCACCATACTCTGTGAGACCTGGATGGTGACACACAGGTGGTTGTTTCTTCTAGTCACATATAATATCTCTCAATCTCGTAGGAAAGCTGAGCTTTGAAAGTGGATGGATTTTAAAAAACTCCTTCCCTTTCCTACTTCTGTTTTCTTTAAAATCTTTGTCTTACCTATCAAGGCTGTAAACTTTTCAGGGTAAAGATTTTAATTTTTTTTCCTCATATACTATATATTAGGACATAAAAAGTGCTCCAGTCTCTGTTAAAACCTTAAATTGTTACCCTGAGAGACACTTCAGTCAATGAGTTCGAAGATTGAGGAAAAATAAAAAAAAATATTGTTCCCCTAATCAGAGAGAACAGAAAAAAAAATATTCAGTAACTGAGTTCTCACTACTTTAATATATATGAATTATAGTGCTTCATACCTATAAAGCCATCTGCTGACTTTTGTTGCATTAGCTGAAATGTAATCTCTAGTTAAATGATAATTAAGCAATATTACTGCAGGGAAAAGGCAAAGGGAATACATAGAAAGAACCTTATCAAGAAAGGGTCACTCTATGCTATCTTCTCTAAGGAAACACAGGGACACACTACACCAAAAAAACCCCAACAAAACAACTGTCAGAGTGAGCAAGTGCTGTGGCTATAGGGTAAAGAATTGTCATATAAGTCCTCTTTTGTTTCATGTTTTCTTTTGATTTTTGTATGCTCTATGTGGAATGAATCTACAGGACAGAGTAGAGATGAGTTTGCAGAAGAGCCTAAGCACTGAAGATCTTATTTCACAGTGCTAAAGCTGCTGAACCAGTTGAAGAAGAATGAACACCCCAGAGCTGATCCAGAGAGATGCATGGTGGAGCATGAACTGTTCTTGCTGGATTAGTGTGAAAGAACCATCCCTTTATGTGCTTTGGGCACCACACTGTGCTCTGGACTTCTGTAGGAGGTACGAAGGTAAAGATGTGACTGTGGGTATTAACAATTAACAATTGTTAACAATTAACAATTCTGAGTAGTCAAAACTCAAATATTTAACATTTTGGAATAGCAGGAGTCACCACTTTGTCAATGCAATTAGTTGTATATATATATTCTGTATATATACTTCTATGTCTGTGAGGCAGGGAGATTTTTCATTTTTTATTTTCCTTTTTATTTAAATAGTAGGATTTTAAGCTAGATGCCAGGACAGATATCATGATAGCAATAACTACAGATTTCTCACCTTCTCTCAGGGGACTGAAAATGGGAGATATCCATTTTGGAAAGGGTCTTTCAGGCTCTCCTTTCACAAAGTAGGGGTGTGTGTGTCAATCAGAACCTCCCTCTTTTGCTACCTATATTCAAAAGGGAGTTCACTATAACTGGGGTTAAGGGGGCAACAGTTTGCTAAGGAAGAACAGCTCTTTGGAGGGACAAGTTTTTTTGGAGGAACAGAAATCAAAGTGCTATCAGGCACTCTGTCTTGGTGACTGGTTAAAAAGAGAAAGTAAAAACCTGACTGTTGAATGATGCTCATCTTTAAAAAGGCTTAATGTTCTTTGTCATATGTTTGTTATCTCAAAAATGAGACATCTCTAATAAACTGCAGCCTCTATTCAAAATATAAAGACAGTAAGTTATGCTCTAAATCAAGAAAGGACAGGTATCCTTTGGAGTTTACTGCGTAGGTTTCCCAAGTTAATTGCTGATGCTAGGAGGCACTGAATTTTCTATTAATCTTTTTTTCTCATTTTATAACAATTATTTTTTAACAATCTTTCACTATCTGAAACAGATTGTCTCCTTCTACCTAACTCCTCAGATTTTCCAAGTACAATCAAAAGCAGTGTGATGTTCTGATCTTCAATTTCCAATTTCACTAATAAAGTCCTTTCATTTCATATATATTTCAAGAGGTGTATTTTGGGAAGGCATTTGTTTCCCCTTCTCTTTCCCATTTTTCCTCATGCTGTTCAGAACGCTTTTTGTCATCCCTCTTCACTTTTGTTTCCATATTAACAACTGAACCTTTGTTAAGCTTCAGGCTTACACAGCAGAGAGAGTGGGAATGATCACAAAAGCTTCCCTGTCTTTCATAATCATTCTTCTAGATCAGCCTGAACATCCTGCCATTTGAGATAGCACTTCTAAAAACCCCACATGTTTGGTTGCCAGTAGTAAAGGTATTGATTCTCTTTTATATTGATTGCCTTTCTCAAACAGCCTTCTCATGTGTGTCCCTGTACTCCACTGTCTTTTTGGGATGTGCTTATTTCAGGGATCTCACCAAACTTATCATACAGGTGCAAGTATTGTCATCTGTAAATTAATCCCTGAGATGGTTTTAGGAACAGCCTTTTGCTGAAAGAAAGGCCCAGAAATAGGAAAAAAAACCAAAACAAAACAAACAAACAAACAAACAAAAAAACCCCACCAAATCTGACACATGACTAAATACATATGAGTAAGAACTATTTATATTGTCCGTAGTGATATGTTTTAGCACTAGCTATCAATTTATTTTCTAATTCTGCAGTTCCTTTAGTATGGTGCATTTTGTTTCTCTGCTGGGAAGGACAATGTTGTTCTTAATAAAAACACAGTATTGATTTTACTTAGAAATATATTATACTAGTCCATGAATAAAATATTAAACATTGTTTGTTTCACCATGAAGCATGTCAAAACCCTTGTAAAACAAATTATTTTAGATAATATTGATATTTCTGTGGCTATTTGTTTAATTAGTATACTACAGCTCTGTAATAGTTGCCCTCTTCATTTTGTGTTTAAAATAAACTTCCACTGTATCTGGAACATTGCCTTACATTACTACATACTTTATCACTACATCGTTTCAGTTCTTCACTGAAGAACTTTTTATCACTAGAGTAACAAAGTAGGAAAATAACCTTGCTGTTTGTGGTCATGTACTCAGGGCAGATGTCAGAGGGCTGGGGTTCACAGACTTGTTGAAGATGGAAGGAACCTCTGAAGATCATCTGGTCCAACCTCACTGCTCAAGCAGGGTCTCCTAAAACAGGTTTCCCGGGACTCTGTCCAGTTGGGTTTTTGGTATCTCCAAGGATGGAGACTCCACAACCTCTCTAGGCAATCTCTTCCAGTGTTCATTCACCTTTAAATTATTTTTTTTCACATGTTTAATATTCCATTTCTTGTATTTCAATTTGTGTTTGTTGCTTCTTGTCCTGTCAGGTTACTACTGGTAAGAGTCTGGCTCCCTTTTATTCATTCCCTCCATCAGGTATTTATATGCATTGATAAGATACCTCTTGAACCTTTTCTTCTCCAGGCTGAGCAGTCCACACTCTCAACCTCAGCTGCAGTCCCTTAATCAATCTTCATGGCCCTTTACTGGAAATAACTCCAATATGTTCTCTTCTTGTACTGGAGAGGCCAGACCTGGGCACGGTATTCCAGATAGGAACAGGAACACATCCATCTGTTTGAGGTATTGGCCACTTCTTGCAATTTTTTATCATCTGCAAACTTACATAGGATGTACTCTGTCTCATCATCCAGGTCATTAATGACAATGTTAAACAGTATTTGCCCCAGTATTGACCCCAAGTGTGCACCACTGGGGACTAGCCTCCAGCTGGATTTGATGCCAGCCTGTCTGCTGCAGCTGAATCTGCCATAGCCTAGACTCTGACTTGAAGAATTTGCTTCATCTTTTTGCATCTTAGATTCACAATACCTGAAAAAGGCAGTAAGTCTTCTTAAATTTTCAACAAAAATTGCTATGTAACAGCTAGACAGTATTTTCAGATCTGACTTTTATCAGTTATGAGTTGGAAATTGCATTTCTGTATTGAAAATATTGCAATATATATTTTTATCACAGAGAGAGACAACTTCCTTGTTCCAAGTCTTTTTTCCTAGCAGATTTTGGGAAAAACTTTTCAAGAACTCAGATTTAATTTCATCAGCAACAACTATTCAACTTCAACCACATTTTCAATTACTTTTATGTTATTAAAAAAAGTGTCCAGATTAAAAGCTAGAAAATAACTCAACTCTTATAAGTACTGTTGTAGTGGCTAAAAAGTTATTACTTTTTTTGTTTAGGAAAAGTAGGTTTTTAAACTAGTTTAACAAGATTTTAGATCAAGTAACATCAACCTAGTAACACCTAGTGGTACTATAACTCTGTTTTAAGCACACTTATGAACTATCTAATGTGGCATGTCCTTTATTTTGTTAAAATACAGTGTAATAAAGAATAAGCATTTTCTGCGTAGAGCAAATTGAGACATGACAAAGAGTTAAGTATTCTATAAATGCTTCTGGCACCCTATAAATCATCAGCTAAAGAAAATGCTGACAAATATCAACATCAATGGAGTATTGATCTACCAAATGCACTTCAGCCTTTCACTAAATAGTTTTCCTTAAGCATACAAATTAAACAGATGAGAAAGGAAAATCAGATCTTTGGCACTACTAACACTTTCAACAGATTTTCAGGGAGTTTTGTAATTATTCTCTCCTGGTCTTCTACTGTTCTCAGAAGGCTTCATCTCAGATGAGAGAGATCTCTGTAATATCACATTTCATGTGCTTCGATATATGATATATGAAAACAAGCATTTAGTAGTACGCCACTTTGTGTGCATTTGGTGTGTACTCTAACTTAGATTAGCAATTAAGAACAGTGGAAGGTTGTGGTACAAAGAAAATGTCATACTATACTTGTATACTGAATTACATCATCTGGATTCTAATATAGCTTTTTATCAGTTTGCGTAGCATGGTTGATTTCACCTGGATTCCCTATAGAAAGAGGGCCTCCTGAGAATGGGTGACATTTAAAAAAGAACATCTGAAGGCAGTGTCATAATCAGATATGTCTTTTTCACCTAATAAAATAGGGCTGGATGTTAAATGCAGACAATAATATTTTATTAACATTATCAGGGAGTCCAAAGAGAGGTTATGAGGCAAACACGTAACTGTTTTGCTACCCTTTCATATGTGTTGTAAAAATTAATTGCTACTAGGAGTCAGGTTATTTCAATTTATTTTCTGCTATTTGATGGATTCCTTTATTAATGTAATGATTTAGGGTGGCTCAACTTCTCCTGCAATTCAAGTCCTGAAATTTTTCATCAAGACAAAACAAACTCAAGCATGTAATCATCTAATTCTTAGGACGAGTGGTTTAATGATTAAAATCTTAAAAAGCCCACTTCTCCTTTCCATTACTCTGTCTTTTTATTTCAGTGGCATGTTTCTGGTTTTAGCTAAATTAAGGCAACAATGAAATAAGCTCAGTTTGATGTCAATTTTTTGCACCTTTTTATGAAGAATTCTATAAACGGAGGAAAAATAGTTAGTTAACATAAGAGTAGGAAATCACCATTTTAACTGCAGATTTGTCATTCAAGTAGCCAAATAATCTCCATGCAATAATGACTAGTATCGACAGTGTTTGCATTCCATACTTGAAAATGTAGCCTTTACAATAATTTCATCTTATGAATATACTTTCTGTAAATATATATATTTGTATGTGTAAATGTGTGCGTGTGTGCATTTTTTCTGAGTAATAAATTAAACCACTGTTTACCTCTTTACCCACCAATAGTTATACCACATGGTTCATAAGTTGTCACTTATGTCTTTCACTACTGCTCTGTAGAAACTCTTCCTTCCTACTGCTGTTGAATCAGCAACACTGGCTGCAGCCTCTGCAAGAATATGCGTGCTGCACCTGGCTGATGTGCTGTTGATGATAGAAAACTCAAAAACTTGTAGAAATTTGCACCTTCTGGCTGAAACCAGTCTGAATTTGACTGTATAAAAGTGGAACACACTAACACAGGACTAATGACCTCAGGTACAGAACAACAAAGGTTATTACATATTCTTAGGCTGAGTGGAAGGAATGACTCATGAGAAATATTGCAGGCATTTGTTATATAAATAGGTTAGTCTTGTTTAAAGGTTGGCAAGTTCCTCCCTCTGGTTCATTTTCATTTATGTTTTACAAGTCATATTATGTATTAATTATTGTATTTTGATCACGTAGCTTGTTAGATAATGCATGATCATCTCCTCTCAGATCTCAGCTGAAATGTTAAATGCACACTGAAGCACATGTCTACAGAGCAGTTCCTCAGCATATGCTTTTAAAATTAAATACCATTGAACAACTTCTTAAAAGTCGAAGACTGCAGATCATAATGTTTTTATAAAACGGACTTACACACACACTGAACCTGTAATCTAGATGGTAACTCTCCCCTCCACCTTTTTTTTTTTTTTTCTACAACAAGGGACTAAAAATTACCTTATTATACAAATTACATTAGTTTATCTTACGGGTCATTATCTATTAGCCAGTGATTTTCTATATAAAGTTATTGTTTAATAAATTATAAAACTTGTAGCATCCCATCACTTGAATCAGATGACTAGACACTTACATTTAGGCAGAAATATTTCAGACAGTAACATATAGAAACCAAATAACTTCTGTTCTACAGTGATGGAGTAAGTTGCATACCTACTGTACTATGTTCATGTTGAGTTTGTATTTTAGCTTCACATCAGCCAAATTATTTCCCCAGAGTTTAATGGAAAGTCCAACTGACACAGTTTCTTTTTCCTAGAGCTCATCAATACTCCTATTAAAAATTCCAGGGAGAATTTTTGAAGAGTTACATGGGAACTGGCCACCCAGCTTAATTGACTGTTAAAATTGAATTGAACCCTGCCATGAGACTATCTAAAGGAGCCTACAAGCTTATGTCATTTAGATCTAGGTTTTTCCTCTTCACATCACTATAGAAATCTCTAGAAATTTAGGATAATCCATGGTTACAAACGAGAGGAAAAAAAAAAAAAAAGGTGACTGACTGCTAGGCAGCAGTGTCTCATACAGCAGTGTGCACATTTTTCAACCTCTTAAAAATAAATTTTCTTATGGCGAATTTATTCAAGATTATCACATATTTGTAATTCAAAGCTAAGGAAAATCATTGGTCAGAAAGCTTGAGGTGGTTTAGCTAGACCAATATTTGGAAAGAAATAAAACTCTAAGCTAAGAATGGAAAAACCTTGCAAATGACACAGCTGTGTAGAAGACCATTGTCAGATAGGAAGACAGTTTCTTAATGGCAGCATTTTGCCAAGAGAAAGATTCATTAGGCAAAGGATTTGAGCTAAGACCCACAATACAGTGTTGGCTGCTTTGGTTTTCATCTGTTATTATAATTAGGATATTAGCTTAGAATAATCAGGACTCTAGTCAGTTACTTATTGCATTCACAAATAACAATAAGATGATCCTAGTCTAAAAAAACCCACCAAACCAAAACAAAAAACCTCCATCACAATTCAGGTAGAATATGAGGAAGAAAACCCAGAGAAAGATAACTGAGAGATTATCAAATCTGGGAAGTATAAAAATTTAGCAGCACTGATGGCAGCACATCACTTGCTTGACCACTGCCAAGTGGCACCAAGATGTTGATGAGAGTTAAAGGCAAATCTGAAGAAAAATAGTAACAACTTACGGAGAACTCTTCCCTCTGTAGTATTCACTGTCTTCATAGACAAAACAGTACAAGACAGTCTCTGTCCTGCATTAAATCTCTGAGTAGCAAGTGACTTACCTTACCATTTGCTACAATTTTCTTACACTGAAAGAAAGCAACATGAGATTATTTAGAGAAGATGAAACCAAATCAAAACCAAAACCAAACACTGACCCCCCCCAATGCAACCAAAAACCCCATTCCTGTAACTGCTTCATATCCTCATAAAAAACCTCTTTAGTAATTGCACAAAGTTCTATGTGGAGAGTAGGAATCCATCCTGACACCTGCAGATAATCAATTTGTGTTCTGAAGCAGGATATTTGGTTTACCCTTATTATTTATTTTGGCATGCATAGCTACAAATGTTGATAGTGTTCATAAAATTAACCCACTTCTTTTTAACATTCAACCAGGGTATTTGACTTGACGGCCTCCTGTGAGGGTGAATTTCACAGGTTGATTATATGCTGCATAAAGGAGCATTTGCTTTTATTGGTTCTAAATTTACTGCTTTTTAATGGCAGAGAAGAAAACTGGAGAGTAAAAAGCCATTTTATTGGCAAAGTCTGTGATTGCCCCAATGAAAACTAACTAGCACATTGTTGTTGTTGCAAAAGGGAAGAAAAAAAATCCCAGAGAATCCTAAATATGGTGATTTTATAGTATGTATGTGTGGGTAGGAGTGTGGAATGAAGAATTAACTCCATAAAGATCCAGGAGAAATATGGAATGACAGGGACATTAAAAAGATCTAAAATGCAGCAGAAGGGACTAATGAAACAATAGCTCTGAGTATATTGGATAGAATTAGGATGTTGACCTATGGGGTATATCGTGCAGGAAATTTAGCTAAAAATGGTCCAGGTTCAGTTTAAAGGAAAGAATAGGTGACAAAAATGCAAAATGGGATTAGTATAATATTGATCACAATTACATTACCAATAGGGCTGAAACAAGATTAAATAGAATTGAAGACTTTACAATATAGTAGAAAAAAAAATAGAGAAAGTATAAGAAACTTTGAATTACAATTAATAGAATTAGTCACAAAAAGGAAATACCCTAAGGCATGTCCTAACCATGCAATAGTAATGGACTACTTTCAAAAGAAATTTCTGTGTATGGCTTATATCTACTGTAATGAAAAGAGACCAAGACAATGAGCAAAACGAAATACAAAAAACCAAAAAGATGTAAGGAAAAATGAAACGTAACTAAAGCTGAATAAATAAGTTAAGCTGAATAAGTCAAGGTCAAACTCTAAAGCCTAAGAAAAAAGAAAAAGAGAAAAAAATAACTTATGAAATAACTGAACATTTATTTGTATGATAACATTTGCCACATGTAGCAAAGAGTGCCTTGTCAAAATCATGTGAAATCTAACTAACTCTCCCCGCCTGAGGAAGTTTGGCTTAGCTCATTTTAGGTAGCTACAGAATGTATTTATCTTTGAGCCAGCTGCTTAGAATTTGTGTTTTAATAAATGGGAGAAACAGTTCTAGGCTCACCTTGCCTATTTTAGCTAGCTACCTTACAATACAGCAAACTGTGCTGCAGAACTACCTCTTTTTTTTCTTCCCATACCAAATAATGACTCTGGACAAAGAGACCAGTGTTAGGCAAACCTCTCATGACAAATGCAGATGTGATAAATCTCATTCCCAAAGTCATCTCTAGATCTCTTAAATACATCAGCAGACAGCTTTGGTACTTTTGAAAATGTAAAGAAAATATGATACTATATTGGACAAATACTGTGCCAGGTGGTGACTATGTGGAGGACTGTGCACAGTACTTCACCACAGAATAAGTCATACACACATTTTATCTTTCATTGTATGTCACTTCCTGCATAGGTAGCAGTGCGCTAAAGATGAAGGATAACACTCTAATAGATGAATTGCAAACTGCTGCTAACATTGTCCTGGGTAGGCTGAGAGATGAGTAAGATCCCTTGGACACCAAAACCCTTATGAGAAGTGCAAAGGTGTTGTAATAGCAGCTAATTAACTTCTCAGAAGGACTTATTTCTATGAACAAAACTCTGTGCTGGCATGGCTACCCACTTTCTGAACCAGGTTGACTCATGTAGTTCCAACTCACAGCAAAGACAGAGTTTGGACCTGTAGATATGCGCTAACTAAGCAGAAGTAGCTGCCAAAAGCAAAATACTTAGTTGCTTGAAGGTGCTACAGACTTCCAAACACAAATAATACAGAAAAATAAAATAAAATAAAATAAAATAAAATAAAATAAAATAAAATAAAATAAAATAAAAAAATAAAATAAGGCTGAAATAGGAATGCTGTGGAAATTACTCTCTATTTGAGAAAACTAGGGATACTGAGAAGCTCAATAAATTACAAATTTAGAAGTAGTTTGAAAAAATAAGTGATAATAGGGAAAGCCATAGAAATGATTGCTGCATGGAGAACATGCACAAAGGTCTGAAAGAGATGTCAGTGTTCATATCAGTGGCTTGCAAAGGATGGATCCTCAACAACCTGATGAAAGAAGACTCAACAGTCTTTGGTGAGCAATGGTCTATTATGTGACTTCTATGTCATTAACCCCATAGGAAATACTGACCTACCTTTCCATGCACCTGTACAAATGGTGTAATAGTTTGCCCCTCCAACAGGTCTTGTGAGGACAGAAAGGATTGGCTGAGAGGCTCACGTACAGTAATGACAGCCGTGCGTGTAGGAATCCAACTTGTAGTGAGGAGAAGTATGGAAAAATTAGATTTGGTCTTTGTGGAGGGACTTTCTGTATTGGATAAAATGTTTCAATCTTTAAACATCAGGCTAAATGTGCTGCTTATTCAAGTCAAAACAGAGGTTAGATCTCTCAACTCTTATGAAAGATTTCAAACAAAAATCCCTGAGTTTATCGATAGGCAAAAACAAGGGACAAAACTTATAGTCTGAGTGCTAGGGGAGAACATTACCCCAGTTCAAGTGTGGTTATGTACAGTCATTTAATGACAATCATAATGCGTAATGTAAGCAATAAGGAAACCCTCTAGCTAGGGTGGTATCTACAGCTATGCATAAGCCACTCATGTGCCTCTTTTCCTTTCAGCTTTAGGAGGCAATAAGTCATTCATCATCCCTGAAATACCTGCGGTGGACAATGGACATTTACATAACACAGTATTGTCTTACTTTGTGGTCTCTATAAAAGATTCTGGAACACCATGTGGTAGCCTTTATCAGACTTTCACAAGTACTTCAGAGAGAGAAAAGGAGAAAATATGTATGTTCACAGAAAAAAAGAAGACAAAAGAATGAATATTGTTGAAACAAAAATGTGGTTTCTCAGAATGAATATTAATATTTTCTTCAGCTTTCTTCATGACTTTGAAAAATGTTAGTACTACAAAGCAGTCTGCAACATCTGTCTATAGAGAAAGGGGCTTTATTTTAATTTTTTGAGCAAAACACTGAACATAACAACAATATGAAGGCATGTATGGCAAAACAGTTTTTTGTGAAATCCAACAAAACACACTGCTTCTTTAGTGGCATTAGGACATTATCTTATTGATAAAAAAATAAAGATTTGGGCAGCCACCTGGTCTTAAGCAGTTCCCTTAAGAGTGTAAGGGAGTATGTGGTGCATACAATAGCTGATGCTAAAAATCGGCATAAACAATACGATAGTTCCCATTGTTCTCATAACTATTAATTTAAATTTTTAAGTTCAAATTTTTTCTCTTACCACTGATTCTCAGTCTTGGTTCATGATGATGTTCTCCTCATCTTCTCCAGATTCCCTACTGTTAATGTTTTATTGCTGATGTAGCTACAGCAGACAACATCTCTCCTCTTTGAAGGTCTCCTGCTCCTCCTGCTTTGGTTTGTACAGGAACTGTCCAGCAAAGAAAACTCTTAAAGAAATTTTGCTAACTTTGCACAATCTATTTAACCTAGGAGTAATAATGATTCAGTACCACTTGAAGGCAGATCTTCTGCCTCTTTGATTCATGAATATATTGCAAAGCTGAGCTGTTTAAATGCATAAAAGATTTATTTCTAGCTAAACAAAAACTTTTAATAAGGTAACAGTCCACACTAGATGGCTCAGTAAAAAGCATTTTTAAAATAAAATTTGAATTTATTAAAAAAACCCCAACATTTTAACCTGATTTTTCTATTTATGCAATGGTAATTAATATTAAATGAGCAAAATTGAGTAATATTACAGAATATCAGAATACCAGACCTGGATGACTAATACAAACCAGAACAGTTAGACTAGACCAAAATTAAAGACAATATTCTAAGGTTGTACTTCTTCATTTGGTATTCAAATGCATGTGTCTGAATGCTATTTTTCTTTATTTTTTTTTTCAATGTTTAACCAAACATCTTTTTATTTACCTTCTTCTGCCCATCACTGCACACGTCTTTAGGCCGCATATAATGTAGTGGCTTCAGTCTATGTTGGACAGTTTAATGCTCTGCTACACAGCAGTAACAACACATCCATCTTCATTAGAAATTGCTCTTCTACCTGTCCATTCCTAACGCCTTTCACTCACTTCTGTATAGGATGGCGACATAAAGAGAAAATCAGAAGGAAATGGAAGAAAAATGTCCAAGTGATTTGACTGAAAAGATTTTAAAAACAGCACACTAACTAGTTTGGACAAGTTTGTAAAAGAAAAATGAGTGTAACATAAAACTGGGGAAGGCATTAACTTTGAGGGGAGCAGAAGGATTCTGCTTTCCTTCTCCACTCCATTTTCTTATCTTTTTTTTTTTTTTTTTCCTTTTATCATTTTGACATCAATAAAGAATAAGCAATAATGGAAAAAACAATAACTGAAGAAACACCTCCAAAATAAATAGGTACTTTTATTTCATTTTGTCATGTTATTTTCAACAAAAAAAACTATTATAAAAGATATTTTTTGAAAGTAAAATTTAAACTGAAAAATTGGCTTGAGAGTGTATAGTAATTTCTGTTCCCTAAAGTTATGGTGCTATGTGATTCATTTTATGCAACTGTAAAATTTTAAGTTTGTATTTGTGGAATTTTGTCCTTTTAATGATTGTTACTTCTATTACAACTCTAGATGTGACCAACCTGGTAACAGACAGATCAGCTCATCAGAAAAAAATGGTTTAGACGGTATTGATTCGAGCACTTGCAATGTGTTTCGGAGTGAAGGAATAATTACATCCTGTTCTTCCAGAAATCATTATACGTAATTCCAGATGCTGTCTTTTCTGAAAATGTGAACTAGCAAAGACTTACTAACTATGCAAGCGCTTTTCCCTATGTATAGAAGATAAATTTGAGCCCCTGGAATCAGAAGTAAAATAGACTGGAAAAAACCCCACATAGTGTCTCTCATCAAATAACATATTGTATCTGGCAAAGTTAACTCAAAAGTACTAAGTCTATAATGCAAAAAGAAGAAATATCAACTCCCTGAAGATTCATGCAGAGTTGTCTCACAAAAGACAGTGCAATAACTTCAGATAAAAGCAAAAATATCTTCATTTGGTTAAATTTAAATTGTAATAATTTATTTATACATTCCATGTCTCCTAGATAGCAGTGCCCAGCTATCAACACTTTTCTTTCCCATCCAAAGAAAATACTATATGTTTAGCCCAGAGGTTAAATAAATGGGTGGTATACTGACACAGAGATAATACAAGTCTAGTATAGGGTGTATGTTGTTTATTTAATTAATTAACATTTTTGACCCACAAATCAAGATCTCCTGAAGCGAGGCAGTAATGCAAAATACATTAGCATGAACAGCAGGAGTTCCTAACTTGCCATCTCCAAAGGGTTGTTTGCAGGCAACAAATAGTGCTAGAAATTTAGGTGACTTTGGAAAACTACTTATATGATTTAAAAATACATAATAAACATTTTGGCCTATTATGATAAATGGGCCATTATGTACCAATATATGTTAAGGTATGGTGAGATATATGTTAGAGTGTCATATGCAAACAGCTTTGAAGATTTTAAGTGTAGATGTGGATTTCTTTAAAATAATTATGTAAATTGATTAGAAGACTCCTTTTTATTGTACAGAAGACATTAGAGTAATATATTAAAAGTCAAAATAAGCTTTATGTTTTCCTCTTGTTAGAAGATAAAACCACGCTGTCATCTTTACTGCAACACCTATAGGCAGAACATATGAATATGCTGTTAGTGAACTGTGTAAAATTAAAATTGCACTTTTCTCTGTGTAAATTGTGTTCCTTCCTGCAATAAATCATCAGCACAGCACCAATTTAATTTCCTTTCCAAGTACATCCTAATGGGAAAATTGAAGACTAAAAAAAATGGTCTAGGGGTTCCCTTCCCCCTTCACATATTGGATGAATGCACATTTGCAAAGCAAAAGCTACAGACAGCTTAATTATATACTTAAGAGGCAGCAGGTAGGAGGTGCAAATACAATGGGCCAAACTCTGCCCCAAGTTGCCCACTCCCTAACAGGAATGGCTCCAGATCTGGAAAATAGTGTACCAGCAGGTAGGTATTGCTTCCGCTGAGGTTTTGAGAGGTGAGGGAGCAGCCCCTTTGCATGGGTTTGTTACAGGTTCCTGACATACCTGGCTGCAGCCCGTTCAAAATACTAAACAAGAAACCTAGTAAGCCATGCGTTTTGCAGTGCATAATACAAATCAACCTAGAGATGGATTTAATTGCACATTCATTTCAAGCTAAATAATCTCTGTGTTAAATAATTAATGAATCAAGTCATTTAAACAGACAGAATTAAATCACGTCATTAAATTGTAACTTTTGTATTTAATTTAATAGAATATTCTGACAAAACCAATTTAAAATAAATATATATCACTCACCTTTGCCAGCTGAATTACATTCTTGGAGTTAATTTAGTTATATGTTCATGAATTCACCATAATTTCCCTCATTTTTTTTATTTAACTTTTCAAATGATTTAACATTGCAAAGAAAGAGGTTGATGAACCAATACAAAAGATCAGGTAGTTGGGTCCAGATGATTTACTATTAAGTGCTTATAGAGTGCTGGAAGAAGTAAAGATGAACTGTAGTGGTTCCCAAAGCAAAAATAACTTTTATGAAGGTGAACATGAGTCATAGGATTTGGAAGAGAAGCAAACAGAATTATGTGCCCCCACCTACTGCAAGTAATTTAACCAATTTTCAACACTTAGTACAACATTTCTGCAAGCATATTTTTAGAGGATTTTCTCCTGAGACACCTGTCTAAGCTTTCCCTGTTGCAAAGCTGAACTAGAATCGTTAAGCCAAAGTAACATTCTTCTTATAGAAAATGTGTCAGGAAAAGGAACGTTTAACCTTTAAGGAAAACCTGACTTTACAAGAGCACAAGGATTTCTTACAGGAGTTTATGAGGCACCATGACAGTGGACCAAGAAAGGCAAAATGAGCAACCTTATTTTCCTTCACACCTAGATAACAGGTTAACTGCTGTAAACTAAACAGAAGACTCAGTCATTAAATTCTAGTGAGAATATTTATGCAATGTAAATTGAGTATAGGTCAAGCACCCCGGGTTAATATCCTGGAGTAAATAATTCAAGCCCAAGAAAAGAGACAAACTGGTAACAAACGGTGGAGTGACTTCAACCCCATTGTACACAAAAGCCTCAAAAGCTGCAAAGAGTTCATTGCCATTGAAAATGGGAACAGCCCTTGCTCTGGTTAATATCAGAGTGAAAATACAGTCACGATTGTGTGGTAAGAAAGAGTCTATTGAAAAAGCCTTTGGAATACGAGCATGTGACCCGTCCTAAGGAAATGAGGATACATTTCAGGTACCTTCGGCCCTGCTTCTAGTTTCCTTTTAATGCTTCTACTCATATGTAAGATTACAACCAAATAGTGACAGAGAATTTCACTAGTCCTCCTACATAGCCAATCCTTTTTTTTTTTTTTTTCCTAAATGAGGAGTTATTAAATAGGAAACGGTAAGTGGAATCACAATGCTTTTCTGCATTAGCTGAAAAGAACTATGACATAGATGTCATGAGATCAGTATATATGGGCAAAATGACTGGGTTACTTTTGTGCGGCTTATTCTCTTACGAGGAAAAGAGTCCACATGTCTGTCTGAGCTAGAAACTTGTTGATAAATAGAAATGATTTAGTAAAAGATTTTAGAAGTTGCCATAGAAGAGACAGAAAAACTGACAACTTGTAGCAGATCTGGATACTGGGGTTTATTTAAGAACCAACCAGATTAGTGCTTTTAGCCTGATTGATTATGCCACACACTCACTCACTCGCTCCATTACTGTCCTTTATATTGCTTTATCAGATACAGTAGTGTACCAAACTGACTTTTGGCCATCAGGGACAATTTGCTCCTTATGCATAAGACAGACAATTGTGTACTTACTTAAGCTTCAGAATTACTTACATCCACTCCTTCTGTTGAGGAATACCCAGGAATCTATCTAGCAAAGACCCGGTGCTGAAACTTGTAAGGTGTAAGTTAAGGCATTGTGCTGTAACTAATTTGCACCTTAGAGTTCCTCCACATGCAATTTGTACCCATTTACACTTCAGGTGAGTGGTTATAGGTGTCCTATGTGGAAATGTAACTAGGCTTGTTATTGCAAGAAATCTGGATCATTACAAAATCTAGACATTGCAGAGCCTGCAAACTGATACAAAAGTGATCTCAGCTTTGCAATTAATATGGATGGGGATGGATTGTGTTCAAGTGTCATGCCAACTTTTCATGAGTTAACAAGATTAACTGGTTAACAGGTACCATGTGTCTGTGGACTATGCCTTACATAATTACTCCATAAAATTAACCAAGGATTGGTTGTATTATCTTGTCTTCTTTGTTTTACCTTGATATTGTTTGCAAATTAAGACAATCCCACCGTGCTTCTGTATAGCACTGGAGATTCTTATAAGAGGTCATAGGAGATGCACAGTCAATGATTATGACTTTGGGTACACCAGGAGGGCTAAAGCCTAGAAAACTGGCAGAAGCTGGTAATATAACCTGGAAAGGTTAATGTGTACTGAGGCTATTCGGTCCCTAGTCCTACAGAGTTCAGTCCAACTGTGCCTAACTCTCAATTTCTCGATCTATAACTAAAAACCTAACTAGATTTTCCCATCAGATATTCTGACTGCTTAACGAGACACAGGCATGTCACAGGATCACACCCCTAAATAGAAAAACAAACACACATTTTCCTCAACATTTCATCACCTGTGCAATATAACTTCTTTCCAGAATATGTATACACACATTTACTTTTTCATATCTAAATTCTGATGGAAAGTTATATCTTTTCTTTTAAAATTTTAGAGATTTTTCTTTCATCTTCAGGAAAGAAATACGTGAATGACGGTATGATAATGACTTCTCTCGATGTGGTTGCGTAAGAAACAAAGTACCAAACTGGGAAACAGTGTACTTTTCTTACTAATTGTTGCTCACCAATCCTCTTTATGTTCATTGCTATATCCTCATTGCATCCACCACCTGCTGCCAAGAGAGTTTTCTTTTAGTCTATCAGGCTATATAAAGTTATACAACTGTTTGCTTGTTTGATTGCTTTCTTTGCACACTATTGAAGGGAATGAAAGTATTGTCCTGATGAATAATTTGGTTAATCAGCTTGCATTTCTGCAATTTAGATTACTTAGTAGTAAAGACAAGCAGGGAATTTGCATCTACCTCTTTCCATGCACTCTTTCCTTAAAATATTCAGAATATGCTAGAATCAATGATATCTACATACCAGATTTTTTCTTTAAAAAAAAAACAAAACCAAAAAAACAAAACACAAAACAAAAACCCCAGCAAACAAAATCCCAAAACTAAACAAGGCCACCTTCTTTTAGCGAAGAAATGTTTAATGATTTTACTGAAAGGGACTTCTAGATCATTTACCAGAAGGAAAGGAAATACATTAAAAGAGCATTAAGGTTCTGTCAGAAAACAAAAGCATGGGAAGCTGTTGTTAACAGGTGAAATGTGCCATGTATCTACTGGATCTTGGATATAATAGAGAAATAATAGGATTGTAATCAAGAGAGGGTTTCAAAGACATCTTCTATTGCAATGTGGGAGGTATTGATATTATTATTTTCTTTTATTCAGATGTAAGATTCATAGTTACACAGATTCATACAAAGCTAAAAGTTTTCTGCCTAAGCATTGTTCAGATTTTGTGGTCTTGATTTACAGTGCGGAAAAAAGCTCTTATAATTTTGGAATTTCCACCAAAGTTTTTCTCTAACTATCCTTAATGTTTGAATGGTTTGGTTGAAAAAAATGCAAAAGGCACTTTATACTAATATAAAATGTGCTTTTATTTCATATTAACTATTTACAATGTTGGCGGATAAGCTTACAGCATTGGTGGATAAGGGAAGAGCAACTGATGTCATCTACCTGGACTTGTGCAAAGCATTTGACACTGTCCCACACAACATACTTGTCTCTAAACTAAAAACATGTGGATTTGATGGATGGACCAATCGATGTATAAGTGGCTGGACGGTCACACCAAAAGAGCTGCGGTCAATTGCTCAATGTCCGAGTGGAGACCAGTGATGAGTGGCATTCCTCAGCGGTCAGTACTGGCACCAGCGCTGTTTAACATCTTTGTCCATGACATGGACAGTGAGACTGAGTGTACTGTCAGCAAGTTAGCTGACGACACCAAGCTGTGTGGTGTAGTCGACACACTGGAGGGAAGGGATGCCATCCAGAGGGACCTTGACAGGTTTGAGAGGTGGCCATGTGCAAGCCTCATGAGGTTCAACAAAGCCAAGTGCAAGGTCCTGCACATGGGTCACAGCAGTCTCAAGTAAACGTACAGGCTGGGCAGAGAATGGATTGAGAGAAACCCTGAGGAGAAGGACTTGTGAATGTTGATGGATGAGAAGCTCAACATGAGTTGACAATGTGCACTTGCAGCCCAGAAAGTCAACCATAACCTGGGCTGCATCAAAAGAAGTGTGACCAGCAGGTCAAGGGAGGTGATTCAGCCTCTCCGTCCTTGTGAGACCCCACCTGCAGTAGTGTGTCCAGCTCTGGGATTCCCAGTACAAGAAAGACATGGACCTGTGGGATTGAGTCCAGAGGAGGGCCACAAAGATGATGAGAGGGCTGAAGCACCTCTCCTATGAAGACAGGCTGAGAGAGTTGGGGTTGTTCCGCCTGGAGAAGAGAAGGCTCCAGGGAGATCTAATTGGAGCCTTCTAGTACCTAAAGGGGGCCTACAGGAAAGATGGCAAGGGACTAGTTACAAGGGCATATAGTGACAGGACAAGGTGTAATGGCCTTAAGCTGGAAAAGGGTAGATTTAGAATAGATATTAGGAAGAAATTCTTCATTGTGAGGGTGGTGAGACACTGGCACAGGTTGCCCAGAGAAGCTGTGGATGCCCCCTCCCTGGAAATATTTTAGGCCAGGTTGGATGGGGCTTTGGGCAACCTGGTCTAGTGGAGGGTGTCCCTGCCCATGGCAGGGGGTTGGAATTAGATGATCTTTGAGGTCCCTTCCAACCGAACCATTCTATGATTCTATGGTACTTTGATGATTGTGAATACTTGCTATCAGGAATGAATGCACAAAACAAAATTTAAGAAAACCCAATACCTTTATCACTTTCTTGTATATCATTAAGAACTGTTTCTTAGAAGAAAAAAAAAAATCTCCTTGTAACCACTTCAGTGACACAGAAATGAATTCAGAAAAACAATAGATATAAAACTGTTTTATGTTAGATCTCAAATCTAGCAAGATGTATAAAATCCATTCTATATATGCTTCTGTATTTTTTTCATCCAATATTTCTTTTTAATTTTTTCCTTATTCTTGAAGTAAAACTTCTTGAGTTACCTAAGCATGTTACATATTGTCTGTAAATACAGAATGGTTTTCTCTATTTAGTCATCATTTAAGCATACATTAACCTTACAGACAGGACAAAGCATTGTCTTGAGAACTTTGAAAATAATTGATTCTTCACCAGATAAACTAACTCAGAAAATCAGTTTTCTGCCGTACAAAATAATTCTTACTGTCATTTTTCTCATTAAAGCAAGACAATGCTTCAATTGTTTTTCTACTTTAACCATATTTTAGAAAAGTAAAGCACTATAAATTACGTAATCTGTATCTGTAATTGTCATATATTTGTAATTCATCTACCCTGAAGTCACTCTTGTGAATGGAGTGTAATGACACCTGAAACTAAGTTTAAAATGGTAGTAATAGAGACATTCAGGACATTATCTATAGAAAGAAACAAGTACTAAATCCCTTTTACCTTAATCACAACTGCTTTGGGATTCCTTAGGCAGAGAGTTCTTTGCTCAGATATCTCCATTAGTTTAACTGCTTTCATTTTCTTAAATACAGAGATACCACCTCTGGGTTTGGAAGTCCCTGAGCTATGAACCCTTGGAGGCTGGGACAATAGAATGGAGGAATATTGCTATAAGCTTGTCCTATTCTGCTTTTCCCTAGACATGTGCTATCAGCCCCTGCTGGAGATACTGGCCTAAATGGATTTTTAATCTGATTTAGCACAGCTATTTTTTTTTTTTTTTTTTTTTTCTTTCCTGTATGTTCATACCTCCCCTGGCACTCCACTTGTTCATCCTCACTTCTGGTTTTAATCTTGGACTAACTGTCTCTAAAGCCTGGACCAGGGGAAGCTCACCCAGTGGCACACAGTAAAATCTCTTTTTCTTGGCAGAAAAGGTGTCCCAAATGCAATGATGAGGGCAGAGAGTAGGTTTGTAGACTTTGGTCTTATTTTTAAGGATCTGATTTATCCAGCAATCACTGCTTAAGTTTCTGTGGCTTTTACTAGATGTCAGGCAACTCCACATTAAATCTACAGTTTTGCTGATTACAGTGTGTCTCAGGATTTGGCAGTTTATGCAGGTTTGTATAGCCAATGATACCACAAGCAGTTACCATTTTTACCTTGCTTGCATTGTCTTTTGATAGCCTGACATTCACTCTCTTCAAATATGTGAACTATGAGCCCGTCTTGCCACTGTGCTACTTCATCTTATACTAGTGAAAATCAAGTTTGATACTTATAATGCACTTGAAAAGTGCTTTCCTTTTTACCGTCTTCCTATGTATTACCTTTTCATGAGTAGCACAGAACTCCTATTTTCCAAACACCTGTGAGAGTTTTTTAATGTCTCTTGCCTTATTTCTAGCTCAGTTTTGCTGTTCTCCAGCCATTCGTAATTTCACAGCTCAAGGACAGCCTCAAAGGAAAGCATGTATTTCTGATCTCACATTAGCCAAATTCATATGTGGAAAATAGTGCAAATGAAAGAGTGGGGGTGGGGAACCCACGTGTCCTGGTTTTGACAGGGATAGAGATAAATTTTCTTTATAGCAGCTGATATAGTGCTGTGTTTTGTATTTAGGAAGAGAATAATGTTGATCACGCACTGAAGTTTTCAGTTGTTGCCAAGCAGTCAAAGACTTTTCAGCTTCTCATACTGGCCTGCCAATGAGAAGGCTGGGGGTGCCCAAGAATCTGGGAGGGGACACAGCCAGGACAGCTGACCCAAAATGACCAAAGAGATATTCCATACCATATGACATCATGCTCTGTATGTAACTGTAGAGTTGGCCAGGAGGCAGTCTTGCTGAGCATCGACTTTGGGTGGTGATAAATTGTGCTACTCATCACTTGTTTTGTGTATTATTTGATTTTTTTGTTTGTTTGTTTGTTGGGGGTTTTTTGGTGCTATTAAACTGTCTTTATTTCAGCCTACGAGTTTTACTTTTTTTCCCATTTTCAATTCTTTCCCCCATCCCACTGTGAGGGGTGGGGTGAATGAACAGCTGTGTGGTTGTTTTAGCTGCCAGATGGGTTGAACTATGACAGTGGGACATAAATTTTCAGCTTGAACATCAATCTTTTATTTATTTCTTTAATACCATATGACAATGGCATATGATGTATTCAAGTATGAAACATTTCTGATCTCAGAATGAGGTAGGTAATTCCTCTATGTTTACTGCTTAGTAGTAGTACTGTAGTTATATGTAGTTGGCAATTTTCTATCAGTCAAAACTTCTTTTTTATTTGTCTGTTTGTAGAAATACATCAATTTTGACAGGAAATGCCATTGGGAAAGAGTTTTCAATACTAGGCTGAAATTTCTGGTTACACCTGTAAAAAAAATATTTCTGGAGGATGATGATTCTCCATCCCTCTTTTTCTTGTCTTCTCTTGGTTTATTTTGATGTTAGATTTTTGTTTATTTTGAGGAACAGGTGACTGAAAAATTAAAAATATCCTTATCTCATCACTTTGTGAACTAGAATTACCAGAATTCTTTTATGTTTCATGCGATATGAAAACTAATTCTTAGAAAGCTACCAAACTCCAGTTACAGGATTGGTTATTGCTGGGCCAAAGTGTTGTAAGGAATGCCAGAAGAAGTCTCAAAAACTAAAAATAACTTTTTTCTCCAAAATTTCTGTACAAAAGTAATTATAGTATAATTAGTTAAATAAATTAATGGACGCTTAATTATTATTACATCTAAAGTTGGGTTACAGTAAATGTTTTTTTGTTAAAAATACAAAAAAAAAGAAACATTAAACTAATTGTACTTGAGAGAATTCAGATAGAAATGTGATAATGGGCACTAATATTCCTCAGTATCTTGAACAAGTATTTTACATAAACCACAACCTTAAATAAATAACATTCACATTTGAGCACCTCAGTTTTTCCCTCAGTTTGTCATGAGTGAACAAGAACACAGAATTTTGCAAGTTCAAAGTGGTTTAACACAGGACAAAACTTGTTTCATACATTATCTCAAGTTCTTGGGTTTTGTTGCTTTTTGTACAGTCAGGTGAAACCACCAGATCACACTCATAATAAATATCTTTTATAATCTTTCACAACACTCCATTGTGCAAAAAGCACAGTTGTTGTTTTGTTTGCTCCACCACATACACATTTCTCCTGATTATTCCTTACATTTGCTGATTAAAAGATACGATGGCAGAGTATGTGATCAGGAAGTAAACAGCAAATGATGAATTTAGATAAATGCAGGTTTAACATATTCAGTTATACCTGTAAAGACTATCTTTAGTAATTTTAAATCTCAGTACTTGTATCGCTGATGTAATTTAAAAACAAAATAATTGCAGTGTTTTGAAAACAATTACACAAAGAGTGTGAGAAGCACCAGCTTGAACTGCAAAGTATTTGTTCCAAACAGAAATACTAGCCACAACCCATTGTTTATCATTTAAAAATACAGTTTTAAAATTACTATGCAGGCATTACTATGAGAAGCATATATACTTCAGCAGTAAATTTAGACCCCAATTCTTAAAGATATTTAAGCATTCAAATACTGCAAAGTGATTTTAATCTGTTCAGCAAGAACTACTCAGGTGTTTAAAACTATTCATGTGTTTAACTATCTTGTTGAATTGGAGCATACACTGCAAATTTGAAATACCAATAATTTGGGTTAGTAATAGTTTGGACTTTGTAGATCGTTAGATGGTTTTAACCTTAAAGCCAGCTATCTAGCTTTTGCCACATCAAACAAAGAGTAACTGGATTTCAAAATTTATTTGTAACCTACTCTAACACTATCAGAAAACATGTATCATATCTCCAGGATCCTTTAGGGTAACAAAGCCATTTTGAGAAATGCCACAAGAAGCACAGAACATAACTGATCCACAAGGTAATTTGAGTGCTGTTCAGTGGCTTCTGTTCTGTGTGCATGAGCATTCAGCAAAGGTAAAAGTGAAAGGTGCTTTCAATATTTGTTGAAATATTATCAGAAAATTTGTTTTCTGGGAATTGTACCTGTAAAGAGCTATTTTAGTAAAATGACAGAAAACAATAACATCTCATTCACTCTTACGGAAACACTCAGAGGAAGAAAGATGAAGACAAGTTTTTAACTTTATCAGACATCCTGAAAAAAAGAACAATGTTTTTATCTGAACTGTCTTTAGTGGTGGTGGAGGACTTATGAAAAATAGGAAAGGCAGGAAATATACGTGTAAAAATTTTTATCTGGCTAAAGTCCTGAGTTGCAAATGTGAGAGATGTCATAGAAAAATGCTTGGCAGCCAGCTCAAGGTGATTTGTGAACCCCCCAAAAACTGGGTGTTTTGTGAAGGGAGATTTAAAGCTAACACGGTTGATTTTAAAAAAATAATTGTGACAGTAAATTTAAAACTGATGCAAGCGATTTAGTAATAATTAGGAGGATGGTCATAATCAGAAGACCATAGCTATCAACCTTAAAGACCTATCCACATTTGAAGGATTTACATCCTTATGATGGTTTCAGAGCACTGTACAAATATAGATAAAGACTTATAATCAGCTACATTATATTATTTTTAAATGGCTTATTTTGTATTCAGTTGCAGGGCAAAGTCCAATTTTGCCCATGCACACAGCTGTCTTTGCTTCAAATGGAAATTCCACTCTGATTACAAAATCAGGCCTTTCACTCCTTACAGGAAAATAATTAAAAATCTGCAGTAATATTTTCATCCAAATATCTATGTTGAAAGGACTGTGATACAACATTATTCACAAACCAGCTATTGAAGAAGTTCTTGTTGGCTTCAGTCTCTGTGGGGATTTTTCCAGTACACACAAATCCTTCTTCTTTCCCACATGGTGGCTAAAACACTGACTTAAATTTAAAATAACTTAGACTAATCTAAATTCTAATAACTTCAGCCTCTTGTGTTTTCTGATTCTATGTACTACCATAGCAACAAGTAGTTCTTCTTTTATGAGGCAGAAAAATTATTTCACTCAAGCAGCAGTGCACATATAAGTGCCTAACAGTAAGTACATTTGTGTAAATGACCACACACATTATCTCCCCAATAGATATTGTTCACTGCTAGCTGAACAGAAACACTGCAGTTGATATTTTGCTTTTCCATCTTTATGTAAATTATTTCCAAATGACACCACGGTGCAGTCACCTACCTCTGCTGCTAACCACCCTCAGCAGCCACAAGCCACAGTAGAGCAGTCTCAGGACTGGAAGAAGATCGTGTGTTAGAGCTCTTCGCCAGTGTCTCTACCAGTAGTGTGGTGGAGAGGCGATTGTGTTGTACTGTCATGATGTATGTTGCGTGAGATTACTCCCTGCTACTCCACTACGGCTGTGTATACTAACATCGTCAGAGAAACCACGGGAGTGTAATGCATAGCAAAGTGTGTAATACTGCAAAGTAATGCAGCACTGCAATATGGCTCACAGTTTTGACAGTGATTCACTTTCTTTCTTAAAGGTGATATTATTTGTGTGAACAGCAATGAAATCAAGAACACGTGCATGAAACAACATGTATGAAATCATCACTGTATAGTGGTTAGAGAAATTCTGCTCCCTCAGCCCCACTGTGTCTAATTCTGGCTGTGTTGTAATGCAGACGTGTGCCTAATTTAAGGCCACCTGACAAATCAAAACAGCCACAGTAGTGTTAGGTTCTGTCTACTGGAGAAAGATGTAGCACAACATAACTTAAGGCACTTGTGTCTGCTTCAGTGCTGTCAAGCTCCTTCCCCAATGTCTTCCGTAGTGAGAGTGAATGGAGATGGAGGTAACTGACTTCCTCATGTCAGCAAAGATTTCCAGTGCAAAGGATTCCCCTCTCCACCTCTGTAGAGAACTACCATCCCTGTTGGACTGGCATCTTTCCCATTAGTTAAAGCTCTTGGAGACTGGGAGAGAGAGAGATCATTGTCCACTGCTTAGCTACTTCAGCTGATGATGAGCAATAAAATTATACAGGAAAAAAACCTTTTTCAATCACTGTACTATGTAATAGTCGTAACAGTGAAAAAAAAAGGGGATGGAACTGAGCAACAAGAAATTTTTCTCCCTTCTAAATGCTTCAAATATTTGAAAGCATAAAGGTTTCAAGGATCTTCCTCTTGTGCAGCAGGTGAGATCTAAGGCTTTGTACCATGGCCAAACCACTTTCCTTGTGTGGCAAACTGCAAAGTGTGAGTTTAATGTGATTTCTTTAGTCATTGCCAAAAACATGGCTGAATTTCTTCTCCATCCTGGGCCAAGGCCATCAAAACTGTCACATTCTAATGGGGAAAAAATAAAATTATTTCTTCAAAATTGACCTTTATGTTCAGAAAAGTCAAAAGTACTTTCACTGGACTGTTTTACCTAGCTCTGGTTTCCAGTACTATATTTTTGTTTATAAAATATGATGTTAAAGTGTATGATAGTATTGTCTTTATACTAGCAGGTTTGAGTTTTAATTCTCTAGGCTCGTCAAGGGGGCTGATTTAGTTTTTCATTTCCTACAGTTCTGTGTGAGTGAGTCTCATTAAATGAAATAGCTGTTCTGCATGCAAATCAGAGAAAACAGATCTGTTACTTTTGGTGGACTGTTCTAGCTCAGCTCAGTTGAATACACAACCATGCTTGCTAAACACTTGACTTTCCAAGGAGTGCAAATGTTCATTTTTCATGTTTTTCCTTTTTTTTTTTTTTTTTTAATTCACACCTAATCTTACCTGTAATTTTGACCAAATTGCAACATGCTTATAACTCTGCACTTGTTTTTGCACAGGAATAATAATAATTCCTGTCTGATATCTGTGAGCTATAAACCTAAGCTCTTAAAATGACTCTCATCTTAGCATCTCAGAAGATCTCAGCCAACCTTTCAGCACCATCAGGGAATATTATTGGCCAGAAACCTTTTTTTTGTTTGTTTTTTTTCAGAGTTTTGCCATTCTTTAAAAATGAAAACTTGTTCAACCAAATGTGCAGTGTATCCTTGCAAATATGCAAACAGAGGGGAGAGGTTTCTTCTCCAGAATTTAGCCTGAAAGAAATTGTCAGCTGCAAAAACAGCAGAGTAGATAAGTTTGCCACAATAAATCATTTCTATCCCAAAGCTAGGCAGTTTGGGAGGACCTTTGCACTTATCAATGAAAAGGGATATCTGTCACCTAACCTGATCAGAGGTAAGGCTTGCTGTTTGCTCAGCGTGCCATCCTGTTCCTCGTGTGTACACTCCTGAGGTGGAAAGGCATGGCTATACATCTGCACCTGCTCCGTGCTCAAAGTTCTCCCCTTTGAAAAAGTTCTGAGAAGGGTTTGATGCATACACAGCATTATTTCATTTTATAGAACTGCTCTTACTTAGAGATCATATCAAATAACATTAAAAAATCCAACAGACAAGTAGCAGAAATCTGAAATGTTTTGAGATTATTTTCCCTTGTGATGTCTTATTGTCTCTCCCACAATTACAGTGATCAAGTTGCCTCCACTCCATGAGTGAAGGATGTGTTTTCTCTTGCTATTGTTTAAATTATTTCGGGAGGCCTTTATGATTATAATACAAAATGACTGATCTGTGTGACAGCTCCTGAAACCCAGCGACTTGGTGGGACTTGCTTTGTTGTAATATTCAGGGTACTATTTCATGATCCTGCACTCAACAAACTGTCAGTCATTGTGAGCAACATATAATTATGTATTGCTTAAGAGAAAAATTTTTTTTAACCTCTAGGTAACATAAAACACTTAAAAGTAATTGCTAGGGATATGACATTTTAAATAGAGATGCTGTTTCAGATGCAAACAGTTCAACTGTAAATTAAGTAAAAGATAATAATAAAAACAAAGCAAAAGCAAAACTAAGTACCATGGCACTGCCTGACAAAGATATAAAAATATTGCATAATTACAAATCCATAATTAATGAGAGACTGTGTCATGTCATAATTCTGGAGTCTATACTTTAAATCTGATGACACATCTGATAGAAACTTTGGAGGGCTTAGCTGCGAATCATCCTTAAATATCACAAAAGAATATGTTTAATACCACTACAAGCAGAGTGTCATGAGGTGAACAAAGCAAAGCAGAGTGCATTTATTACTTTTCCCATAGGAACCAGAATAAGGTAGGAAGTTGACATTGTGCTGCTTTTATATTGTAGATGATACAACTCTTTCTGTCACTCTAGTGGTGGAAATGAGACATGAATTATTCCAGCAAAACGTCTGTGTGAAGTTGGGATGTGTTTTTTTGCATAGCTGTGTTTCCTGCTCTGACACTGGCCCTGACCCTGTCATAGGAGGCATTTTGTTATGGGCCAGAGCTGAGGAGGAGTTTCAAGAGACAGCAGTGCACAATATTCCACCACTCCTGTGGCAATGCTACTGCCCACAGGAGTCTGTTACAAGTCATAAAAGTTCAAAGAAGCCCTGAGGGTGTTAAGAAAAAGAGGTTTAAGGATGTTTTCCTCAGAGCTGGAGCTGGCTATAGAAAGTGTAATTATGCTTATCTCACCTTTGATCTAAACAAAGTGTTGAAAAGAAGTGAAAGAATATCTGGGTTTGATTTTGCAATATGAAGAACTATGTTAGGTAGAACACAAATTTTTGTGAAGCATTACCAGTTGGTCATTGTGGGTACCATTTGTCTCACTTAATTTTAATTGGCTAAAGTGCAGGCATAAATCAGCTGAGGCTTGTTCCACAGTCTGTAGAGAGCAAAGCCCACTGTGATGGCTTTGTTTATTTGAACAATGTAGTTCTCTGCATTAGGATGAGATGAATTGTGCTCTAGATACCACTGACTGGGTCTCAGTGCTAGAAAGGGGCCTTGGGTGACTTGATAAAATGCAGAGAACTGCAATCCGGACATCTTCATTCATTAAGATCAATGATGCTATTGACATCTGGTTGTCATATAGGTGGAGGGAGAGAAGTGGAGCAATTTCTGATTTATTCCAAGACCTTTTTACAGTTGTATTGTGTCACTTTCTGCAATAGCCCTATCCTTTCCCTCCCTGGGGAAGGATAATTGACCTCACTCTGTTTCACTGTGAGTGCAAAGCTCTGGCCCCTTACTTTGCTCTCATTGTGCTGTGCTTGTTTTTCAGCCTCTCATGCTCCCCAGGGCCATATTTCCAGCTCTTGAAGTTCTAGTGTCAATCATTTTTCTGTTTATTGTTCACTCGCCCATAGCATAGACCTACTATGTCAGTGGAGTAAAAATCCATTTCTGCAATAATACATTGACCCTGTAAAATACAACCTGTTACACTAGCAGATATGATTAAGTATTCAAAAAAAGCTGACACTTACAACCTCTGTCTTCCAGGAGTAATAGCATTAAGGTCTACATAAAATTTCTCACTTCGCAGTTAAGTTCTGTTCTCATTGTCTGTAAGCCAACACCTACGAAAAGAAATGCTAACTGAGATGAACCTCTTAACTCATAGATAGCAAGCCTAACCATGAAAGACTGAATTCTGAAACGTACACTCTTTCAGAGTCAAAATTAATGTATTCAACTGATACTGAGCTGTGAAAAGAAGACATCATCATGTTGGCAGCTGGTCACAAGCCGTGTTCCACAGGGCTGAGTCTTGGGGCCAGTCTTGTTTCATATCTTTATCAATGATCTGGACAAGGTGATCAAGTACACCCTCAGTAAGTTTGCAGATGACACCAAGCTGGGTAGGAATGTGGATCTGCTTGAGGGTAGGAAGGCTCTGCAGAGGGATCTGGACAGGCTGGATTGATGGGCCGAGGCCAACTGTATGAGGTTTAACAAGGCTNGCATCAGGGGAGGTTCAGATTAGATATTAGGACAAATTTCTTCACTGAAAGAGTGATCAGGCATTGGAACAGGCTGTCCAGAGAGGTGGTGGAGTCACCAGCCCTGGAGGTGCTAAAAAAACAGGTAGACGTGGCACTTCGGGACATGGTTTAGTAGACATGGTGGTGCTGGGTCGACAGTTGGACTTGATGATCTTAGAGGTCTTTTACAACCTTAAAGATTCTATGATTCTATGTTTCTATGTTCAATTCAATATGCCATTCATGGAAAGAAACAAGGCATCTTGCAAAGTGTGGACGATGTCTTTCTAATCTTTTGCTTTCCTCCATTAGTAAGGAAACAGTGGCTCTGGGAACTTGCTGATATGAACACAGGGGTATAAGAGGTGCTTGAACTTGGCCATGAATAATTTGGTTTTGTGAGGAGAATTTCATATTTGTGGCTATTGTATTGTCCAGAAAGATGCAAACACCCGAGTTTTTTGTCTGAAAAAAAGAGAAATTTTCTTTCTTTTTTTTTTTAATTAATTTTATTTTTTTCCATTTTATAAGGTTATGTTTTGTTTGTTTTTATCTTATTGGAGCAATTCATTAGGGAAAGTGAGGAAAATAATTATACCATACCAGTTAATATCCAGTCCCACAGGATCTGAAACTACTTATATGCCAACATTTTATTGAATCTTATAAGCGCTAGGTTTCCTTGCTTTCCTTTCTCTTTCTTCTTCCCTTTCCTGCCTTAGTCCTACTTCTACTTGAATTATAGTGGCTGAGGGATATAGCCTTATGAGAAGGGAGTAGTGATAAAGTAAGAATTGTGAACTGTGTTTGAAGGCTATGAAAAACACAGCCAAACTATTCTTCCTGACTGAAAGCCTTTATCACCTTTTCTTTTATAGAGAATTTGTAAATTGTTCCCCTTTTTCAACAGACAACCCTACAGCTGATGTCAACAGAAACTAAGTTAAAAGGAATTGGCCTCTCTAGTCATCGAGTTTTCAGCAAATAATTCAGATAAATAATTTTGAAATCCGAAGTGACTCCAGTAATTCACCTGCCTATAATCTTTCTTTCTTCTAATTTGGGAAGTGGGGCTGCATATCTATGTTAAAAGGTGTTATATCTATTCTGCTATTATAGATTGGAGAGAGCTTTAAGAAAACAGTAAATACAGAAGTACACCAAAGTTCTTAGCATATTAATGAATACCTGTTTATTTTCTCCACTGAACATCTATTTTTAAACTTGAAGCTTCTTGAAACAATGTGAAAAATGCTGCTCCACACCTTTATGCACTCAAATACAGCTTCATTTCTTTCCACTTTTGCCTAACAGACTCCTCCACCCTTTTCTTTCTTTCTTTCTTTCT